>ML271277.1:543-34242 GCA_005239495.1 Nicotiana undulata
AATAAGGGTGATATATTTAGGGAGGAGCAATAAGGGAGGACAGGTGGGAGCGGGTTGCACGCCGCAACAAGGAGCGATAAGGGAGGACATTTATATTTTTACTGATTTTCAAAGAAAATAAAGATTTGAAAAGCTAAATGTTTATTTATACTATTTTGTTTTTAGAAAAACAATGATTTGAAACTTTCCATGTTATATTACTATTTTCATATTTTTGCACTACTTTTATTCAAAGATAAAGTTTGAAAACTTGGAAACTTTTGAGGATTGGTTATAGCTGAGGCTTGGAAGAGGCGATTGTGTTATTTTATTATTGTGCAGTATTTGAATTGGTGAGTTTAGATTTCCTTCATGTTTATAATTATTGTCTCGGATATATTTTCTTGTTCGTGTAGAACTGTTTTATTGTGTTATCGTATATATATATATATATCACAGGTATATTGTTAAAAGCCTTGCCTTAGCCTCGTCACTACTTCACCGACGTTAGGCTTGGCACTTACTCAGTACATGGGGTCGGTTGTACTGATACTACACTCTGTGCTCTTTTGCACAAATCCAGGTACTAGTCAGCAGTAGAGGATTCCAGAACGACCACCTGATTCGTTTGGAGACACGAGGTACATCTGCCGGCGTTCGCAGATTNAAGTGCCGAGCCTAACCTCGGCGAAGTAGTGACGAGGCTAAGTCGGGTCTTTTAACAATATACCTGTGATATATATATATATATATATATATATATATATATCACAGGTATATTGTTAAAAGACCCGACTTAGCCTCGTCACTACTTCGCCGAGGTTAGGCTCGGCACTTACTCAGTACATGGGGTCGGTTATTCAGAACAGTTACACTATTTCTTTCAGCCATCATTTGTAGTATTCTTTAGTAGTTCGTGGATTGTGACACCAGACCCTGAGGTAGTCTTAGAGTTGTTTACATAATTAGTTCGTGATTCGTTTTATTTAAATGGTCATTGTTATCATTTTATTTTATGTTGTTGGGAATTATTTTAATTAGGCTCAATTGAAATTTATTTATTTATGCTCGAGTAATTAATCAAGGAAATTAGCTAATCGACTTCTAACATTGGCTTGCCTAGAAAGTGTGGTGTTATGCGTCATCACGATCCCCGAGGTTGGGAATTTGGGTCGTGACAAGTTGGTATCAGAGCACTAGGTTTACTTAGGTCCCACAATCTACGAACAAGCTTAGTAGAGTCTGAAGGATCGGACAGAGACATCTGTACTTATCTCTCAGAGGCTATTGAGTTAGGAACAATCTCACTTCTATTCTACTCTATCGTGCGAATTTATTCTACCATTGATGATTGAACATGTCTATTCTTGTCCTCTCACAAATCTCGACAACGTGCAAAGCGTTTGCAACCGGACAAGAGATGAAGCCCCAGCGACAGCTACGATCAGGGGGAGAGACAGAAGCAGAGCTCATTTCAAAGCTCGAACATCAGCACCTATTGTACAACCTCAAATGGATCTAGACGCGGAGGTTCTAGCTCAGTCGGTACATGTTGGACTAGCCCATATCACAGAAGGATTATAGCTACTCCAGTGTTGCATAACAAGGGAATAGTTGAAAGCAACGGGGTCGATTTATATGAGCTGTGAAGTTTAACATCATGGATTATCAGACATTATGACCTATGGCTTCGTGCCAAGTGAGGAAGTCCACTGTCAAGGAATAGATTGCGGGGTCATGTGTTATATCGATTTTGGCTTGAAAGGTATAAGGCCTGAGATTTTTGCAAGAGATAAAGCTAAGAACTGCGGTGCATCTGTCTCCTTAATAACTAGATACCTCAGTACCAAAGGAGTTATATAAACAACTTGTAGATCTACAGAAGGTTTACTCGGCGTGGAATATACGGTTGCGGATTTTGGGGTGCTCCAGAGGGAGTACAGTGGTTGAAAAGCTTATAGACTATATGATTTATCTGTATAAAGCTTTACTTGTGGGATCGTTGTGCATCAATAGGAATAAGAGTTACTCCAAGGAATAATGAATAGTACATGAATGAGTGGGGTAGCTCAGCGGTGTTGAGTCAACATGGTAAAGGAGAAATTGGTGGCCGGTGGTTGAGGCAAGCCTACGAAGAAGACGACCAGCCAGTGCAACATCAACTATTTGACTTAGTTCTCATAAATGCTTTTGAAAGAATTTGTTTCTCGGACCCTCCATAATGCATGGTGCATAAGGTTTGCGCGGTTACGTCAGGTCATATGACGGTGTTAGAACATGCTACCAAGTTCGATAAGTCAGCCCGTCACACCCCTACTTTGGTTCATATAGCCAGAGGGCAAGTTCACAAACTCATTAAAGGACTCAAATATTATTATAAAATTTTTGTATGGCTCAGGGCAGGTTGATACTTTATTTTGGCTAGTGGTAGAAATTGTCCTAGACTTATGAGAGCCATACTTCATTAGAGCACTCAGGCTACGTTCCCCATTGCAGTTACAACTCAACTTACATGACTAGCTAGGGGAAAATGGGTTGGAATGTCAAAGGCGGAGGTCAGATTCCTAGAGGTGGAGACCTAGCATGTTGGTACATTTTCTATGGTATAGCTTAGGTCGCTACATTAAATGGTGTCATTACAAGAACAATCTCTAATTATTGTAAAGTGACGATTTTCTGAACTTAATTCGGTTATGCGTATTTAATAAAGTTCTCCTAAAATGCTCCACTCTCGGGTGATCTTCGTAACTCTAAAATCTACTTATGTGAGCCCTGGTATTGAGAAATTCTAAGGAGATAATTGTGTGTTGTAATTTATTTAACGGATAATATTTAAAAGAAGAAATGGAAGGTTTTGAGTGGCGATATGCATATTACTTGTGATTCAGAATTGAGGACGAGATCCTCGCGTTTTGATATGATTTGGTATGTTTAAATCGGGCTACGAGCAGCGGTGGAAGTTGTATAAGGATGAGATCCTTGTGGTGGAAATTCTTGTGTTTAAATTCTTCCGTGTGAATAAATTTTTTACTATAGTACTGGTAGAGAGTCATGTCTGTTAGGCCTATTCAACAATTTATGTATGAAATAATGATAATAATCATAATAATGAATGAATAGCTAATAATAAAAGTAATACTAATAATAAGAAAATAAATAAATAAATTAATTAATTAATTAACTGTGCATAATTTTCCAAATTCGTGTTATAATTATTGAGCCTTGACCTACGAGGTATGTGCCCGCTCGGGTGGCGTTAAATGAGACACGTTGATTCGGGTATATAATTATGAGGATTTCGTGAATCGCATTTCGTTATCAGTGTTGTGAAGGTTTGAAAGGAGATTTTTTTCTTCTTCTTTATTTGTTGACATGAAGCAATTTGATGATTATGTAAGTGACTGTGAACAACTATTAAGAAACATATTCAGCCGAAAGGATGTTCCATTAGAATGGTCAGGCGAGTGTGGGTTGAACTTTCAGAAACTTAGGATTAGCCTTGACTGCAGCATCGGTGTTAGTGTTACCATCAGATTAGGGTTCTTTCACGGTGTATTGTGATGCTTCCCGGGTTGGACTTGGAGTAGTATTGATGCAAGATGACAGGGTGATTGTGTAGGCGTCTTGTCAGTTGAAAGTCCATGAGAAGAATTACCCTGTTCCTGACTTAGAGATGGCAGCCATTGTTCATACCTTGAAAGGTTGGAGTCACTACCTTTATGGTGTGCAGTGTGAAGTTTTTACAGACCATCACAGTCTCCAGTACTTATTCAAGCAGAAAGATCTAAATTTGAGGCAGCGGAGATGGTCAGAGTTGTTAAAAGATTATTGTGTCACTATATTGTATCACCCGGGGAAGTCCAATGTGGTGGCCGATGCATTGAGTAGGAAGGCAATGAGTATGGGAAGTCTTGCGTATATTCCAGTTGGCAAGAGACCATTGGCTTCTGATGTTCAGACTTTGGCAAATCAGTTCGTGAGGTTGAATATGTTTTCCACCAGTGTTCTAGCTTGTACAGTCGTTCGGTCTTCTTTAATTGAGCGTATCAAAGAGCGGCAGGATGATGACCCACAATTGATGGTTCTTAGTGACACAGTTCGGCATGGTGGTGCCAAGAAGGGTACAGTTGGTAGAGATGGTATTTCGAGGATGCAGGGTCGTATATGTGTGGCAAATACTGATGGCCTTCGTGAATTGATCCTTAAGGAGGCTCACAGTTCTAAGTATTCTATTCACCCTGGTGCAGCCAAATGTATCAAGATTTGAAACAACATTATTGATGGACAGGGATGAAAAAGGATATTGTTGCTTATGTGGCTCGTTGTTTGAATTGTCAGCAAGTGAAGTATAAAAATTAAAGACCCGGTGGTTTACTTCAGCACATATAGATTCCTGAGTGGAAGTAGGAGCGTATCACTATGGACTTCGTTGTTGGACTCTCACGGACTCAGAGGAAATTTGACGCAGTTTGGGTTATTGTGGATAGGCTGACTAAATCAACACACTTCATTCATGTAGCAAGTACCTACACTTCAGAGCGGTTGGCTGAGTTATATATTCGAGAGATAGTTCGCCTTCATGGTGTGCCCCTGTCTATCATTTTTGATCGGTGTACGCAGTTTACTTCGCACTTTTGGAGGACAGTTCAGCGAGAGTTGGGTACCCGAGTGGAGTTGGGTACAGTATTTCACCCTCAGACTGAAGGGTAGTCCGAGCGTACCATTCAGATATTGGAGGACATGCTCCGCGCTTGTGTTATTGATTTTGGAGGTTCATGAGATCAGTTCTTGTCGTTGGCAGAGTTTGCTTATAATAATAGTTATCAGTCGAGCATTCAGATGGCTCCTTATGAGGCGTTATATGGTAGACGGTGCAGATCGCCAGTTGGATGGTTTGATCCAGGAGAGGCTCGGTTGTTGGGTACCGACTTGGTTCAGGAGGCCTTAGATAAGGTCAAGATTATTCAGGAGAGACTTCGTGCAACTTAGTATAGGCAAAAGAGTTATGTCGATCGTAAGGTTCGTGATGTAGCAGTCATGGTTGGAGAGAGAGTATTGCTTCGTGTGTCGCCCATGAAGGGTGTTATGAGGTTTGGGAAGAATGACAAGTTGAGCCCTAGGTATATCGGGTCGTTTGAGACTCTTGATAAGGTGAGGGAGGTAGCTTACAGACTTGCATTGCCTCCAGGGTTATCCTCAGTTCATCCGGTATTCCATGTGTCTATGCTCCGAAAATATCATGGTGACCCGTCCCACGTGTTAGATTTTAGCTCTGTTCAGTTGGACAAAGACTTGACTTATGAGGAGGAGCCGGTAGCTATTTTAGACCGCCAGGTTCGCCAATTAAGATCTAAAAGATTTCCTTCAGTTCGAGTGTAGTGGAGAGGCCAGCCCGTTGAGGCAGCTACTTGGGAGTCTGAGTCAGACATGCAGAGTAGATACCCACACTTGTTCCCCACTTCGGGTAATTTTTTATGTCCGTTCGAGGACGAACGTGTGTTTTAGAGGTGGGGATTGTGATGACCCAAGGGGTCAATTTATAAAATTAGACTCCGTTCCATGCTTAATAGCCATAAAAAGACTAAAATTAAATACCTTGATTTTCGTGCGCAGTCCGGGCGTGAAACCGGAAAGCTTTTATGTGAAAATATGAGAAATAGTGATTTTTAGAATTTAAATTTGATAAAAGTTGACTTTGGTCAAAATTTTGAGTAAACGGACCCGGGTCCATGTTCTGACGATCCCGGGAGGTCCACAGTAAAATATGGGACTCGGGCGTATGCCCGGAAATGACTCCCGAGGTCCCAAGCCTTAGAAATCAATTTTTGAAAGAAATTATTTTGCTGAAATATTTGAGAATTAAAGAAAAAAAATAATACTAAAAACCATTGGTATCGGGTCTGTATTTTAGTTCCGGAATCCGGTACAACTTTGTTATGATATTTAAAAGTTAACTGTAAAATTTGGTGGAAAACGGAGTTTGTTTGACGTGATTCGGACATCCGGTTGAGAAATTATGAACTTTAAGAGTTTTTGTTGAAAATGATGAGTTTTGAGGTTTAATTCATAGATTTACATGTTATTTTCATGATTTTATCGCACGAGCGAGTTAGACTTGCGTGCATGATTTGTTTAGAGCCCCGAGGGATGGGGTGAGTTTCGGATAGGCCACGGGGTGTTTTTCACTTAAAAATAACTGTTGGTTTTTCAGTTCTGGTGTCCAAGTATTTTTGACTTGTGCGATCGCATAGGAAAGTCCGCGATCGCACAGAGTAAATTTTGAGGTCCTGTTTGATACCCTATGCGAACGGTTGAGAGGTTTGGCATTATTTTTATGAATTTTATATATATATATATATTTACGTTCATGTTGGTTTCGTCTTGATAATATTGAGGAAGTTGTGAGAAATGCAGTCTAACTGTTTCGTAATTGTTGAGGTTCACGTGGTTATTGAGTTTCATTGAGTTATTTCTAATTGTTGTTGCAAGTGTGTTAAAAATGTTGGATGTTCTCTTGAGTTTATTATAGTATATAAAGACTGAGTTGGATTGACAGCGTTACAGTTTTTACTTATATTCTGGTTGGTTTTATTTTGAAATGATATTGGTTAAAGCTAACGAGCTATATGATCTTCTGTTTGAAATTGTGGAAATAACAGTATTGTGAAAGGCTTAACCTGAATTGTGAAATTCTTTATGAATAAATTGATATGATATGTCTGGTGGGAGCGGGTTGCACGCCGCAACAAGGAGTGATAAGTGAGAACAGGTGGGATCGGGTTGCACGCCGCAATAGGAGTAATAAGGGTGAAATTTATGTCATTGGGAATTTTTTTAATTAGGCTCAATTGAAATTTATTTATTTATGCTCGAGTAATTAATCAAGGAAATTAGCTAATCGACTTCTAACATTAGCTTGCCTAGTAGGTGTGGTGTTAGGCGCCATCACGATCCCTGAGGTTGGGAATTTGGGTCGTGACAGTTTGGACTTGTGTTTCTTAGCAATATTGAAAAATTATAGCGAAACCTTAGTTCTCCGTGGGATTCGACTCCGGACTTGTAAACCGGATTATATTTGCAATGACCGCTTACTCATTATTATAAGGCGTAGTTGGGTGTGATCAAATTTTGGTTGTTGATGTTCTACTCTGACCTCCCCAATTAACACCTCAAATTCATGCTCTTCTTGGCTACTATCCTCAATATTGGCTTGTTGAGCATTAAAAGCTCCAACCACTTGACTCAATTGAGCCTCCAAGTTGCGAATAGTTGCCTCTTGCCTTTCTATCTGCAATTGTTTCTCATTATTTTGTTCCAGAGGGCACTTTAACATATCCTCGATCTTTTTCAGGTCAGCATCCCTGGGTTCTTTGTTCCTATTAACTTCACAAGAAAAAGAAGAACCATCAAAGTAGGGGGTTGGGGAAAGATAAGAAATATACGCACAATCATGAAAGTGACCATCTTGACCACCACACATATCACACACATTCAGCACATAAGATTGAGTTGGTGCACATAACTCGCTCTCGAGAATATTTTGATAATTTTGTCCTGGTGATTTCCTCCATAATATGCATAACGAGGATCTAAAGTAGAATTACCAACATCCAAATTCTCATAATTCCATGATGCCATGTTTTTCAAATTAACAAATAAAATAAAAATAAAGAAAATAAAAATAAAATACTAAAAAATATTCAAACTTGAAACTTAGCAATATGTACACCTACAGCTACACCGTTAGTTTCCCGGAAACGGCGCCAAAATTTGATCACGCCCAACTACGCCTTATAATAAGGACTAAGCGGTCGTTGCAAATATAATCCAGTTTACAAGTCCGGAGTCGAATCCAACAGAGAACTAAGGTTTCGCTATAATTGTTCAATATTGCTAAGAAACACAAGTCCAAACAATTTCCTAATTTTAGAGATTATAATATTTATTTCTAACTAATTAAGAAACAACTATTATAAAACTGTAAAATTATCAACTAACGAGGATGAAATTTGAGACAGAACTAAGGAGGTCTAGAGTTATGATTTTCCCTATTGATGGAATCCCTTCCTGCTATGTTTCATATAAATTTGCCTAATATTTTCTATCGACCATGAGCACTCTTACTACCGTAAATCTATCCCGAGTAATTACGATAATTTACTAGACATAATCTCCCGAGTTACGCTAGTTGGCTTTAATTACAGCTCACCTAGATCGCACCCAAGGTTTCGTTATCCTTAATCCCACCTTTAAACCCTTGGTTATTGATTCCTCACATACGTCGGGAGTGATGTTGTTCAACAACTACCTAAATATGCACTCTCTCCCGAGTAATACATACTAAATAGGCACAACTAATTGAGGATCCTTTCAATTAACTACAATAAAAACGTAGTTGAACAAATAGAGATTAAACTTTGACAAATCGACATTAACATAGCAAGAATTTTATCCTTCAATAGGTTCCATCAAACCCCTAGATAACAACTTAGCTATTCATAATAGTATGTAAAAATACAATACTACAAGTCATAACCAACAATGAAAAATAGGAAGAGGAAGGAAAAACTCGTAGAAGAATTCCCCGCCTTGCTCTTATTCTGTCTCTTCCTCCTTAGGTCGAATCTGTGTCAAAAGTATGTCCAAAACTCTTCAAAATACCGTTTTTCCATGTATATATACCAAGTAGGGTCGGACCCAAACAATTATACCTTCTCCTACGCGAAAAAGGACAGTTTTTCAGGTCTGGAGTAGTGCGGCCGCGCTAAGACCATGCTAGTGGCCACGCATATCGAAAAGTTTCTGCCCCATTTGCGCGTCAGGTCCGCTGTCTCTGTTTTGACTGCGTTTTATACCCTGTTCAGTTTGGAATTTGGGAAAACGTAAAACATAAAAGTTGTAGACCTTTGATTTAACTTTTTAACCATATATTATATATCCCAAATGGAGTTTGGAGAAAAAAGTTATATACATTTTACTAGATAGTGCGTAATATGCCTGCTCGAGTCTTCGTTCATTCTTAACTATTAAATTTGACCCCCGAACACGATCCCAACTTAATTCCTTGGGCTTTTACTCAGACTTCAAAGCTCCAAATCACTTGAATTCATCCCATAACATCTATATTGATCGGAATCACTCCTACTAGGCATAAAACACATAATTAGTGCAAAACACTATCGATTAAAGCTCAAACTCAATTAAAGTGCAGTAAATTGGAGTGTAATAAGCGACTAAAATACGCAATTATAGCCTATCATCACACATGCGCCCTGATTGTTTCAATCCGTATAAGAGTTTCTGAAGCTTTATTGAACAAGTTTCTCGAAAACTTTTATATGTTTCAGGCACTTTAAATCCTTCAGGAATTTTCATAAAGATTTTATTGTCTAATGAGCCATACAAATAGGCTGTGACAACATCCATTAGACGCATATCAAGTTTTTCATGCACTGCCAGATTTATAAGATACCTGAACATGATAACATCCACCACAGGAGAATATGTCTCCATATAATCAATGTCAGGTCTTTGCAAAAATCCTTGTGCCACAAGTCGTGCTTTATATCTACGACTTCATTTTTATCATTTCATTTTCGCACAAAAACCCATTTGTACCCTTCTGGCTTTATACCTTCAGATGTTCGAACAATGGGTCTGAAGACTTCACGTTTTCCAAGTGAAGTTAACTCTGCATGGATAGCGTCTTTCCATTTTGGCCAATCCTTTCTCTGTCTACATTCATCGACAGATTTTGGTTCAAGATCCTCATCTTGTTGCATTATTTCAACAGCAACAATATAAGCAAAAATGTTATCGATAACAATATTATTTCGGTTCCATCTTTTCCCGATGAGACGTAACTTATTGTTATCTCTTCATTCTCATTATTTTCAGGTACCTGGACCTCCCCTAAGGTCTTATCTTTTATTATGTCTTGGGGATCTTCTTGAGCCACTACCTCCGTGTTATGATCACTTTGATCATTTGCTCATTTTCTTCTTTGGGGATTTTTATCTTTAGAACCAATTGGTCTACCAAGTTTCAAGAGTGGCTTAGACTCATTTGCTTTAATTGATTGTCCTGTCGAGATATCAACTCAAATTGGAGCATTATCACTGGAATTGTGACTTAGTCACCTTTGGTAGGTCAGCGAATGCACCTGGCAATTGATTTGCAATATTTTGCAAATGAATAATATTTTGAACCTCTTGTTCACATTGATTTGTTCGAGGATCTAAATGAGACGGTGATAATGCATTCCTATCTATCTCCTTTTTCAGCTGCTTATTTTCTCCCCCCTAATGTTGGGTATACTATTTCATCAAAATGCCAATCAGAAAATCTCTCCATAAATAAATCTCCAGTCATCGGATCTATATATTTTATAAAATAAATAGATTCATATCCAACAAATATCCCCAATCTTCTTTGGGGACCCATCTTTGTGCGTTGTGGTGGAGAAATTGGAACACATATCACACAATCAAAGATTCTAATATGAGAAATATTTGGCTCCTCACCAAAAGCCAATTTCAATGGGGAGACTTTATGATAACTTGTGGGCTTTATCCGCATAAGTGTTACTGCATGCAAAATATCATGACCCCATACTGAAATGAGAAGTTTTGTTCTCATAAGCACTGGTCTAGCAATTAAATGGAGGAGTTTGATCAATGGTTTCGCTAGACCATTTTGCGTATGAACATGAACAACCGGATGCTCAAGTGTTATCCCAGTTGATATACAATAATAATTAAAGGCTTGGGATGCTCACCAGCATTATCAAGACGATTTGTCTTAATTGCATAATATGTAAATTATGCTCTTAGATTTATTGTTTGAGCCAACAATGTCGCAAATGCCATATTGCGAGTTGATAGTAAGCACACATGTGACCATCTTGTAGATGCATCTACCAAAACCATATAATATTTGAATGGTCCACATGGAGGGTGAATGGGCTCACATATATCACCTTGTATACGTTCCAGAAATGAAGGGGATTACATCCTAACTTTAATAGTTGATGGATTAATAATTAATTTGCCTTGAGAACATGCAGCACAAGAGAATTCCTTAAATTGAAAAATCTTCCGGTTCTTCATTGAATGTCCATGTGAATTCTCAATTATTTTACGCATCATATTAGAATCGGGATGGCCCAACCGGTCATGCCAAATAATAAAATTATCTTGATTAGTAAAATTCTCGTTTACTACGACATGTGTTTCAATCCTGCTAATACTTGTGTAGTATAAGCCGGAGGAAAGAGCAGTTAACAATTCAAGCACATTTTTCTTACCAAACATTATTGTAGTAATATAAAGATATTCAATCTTTTCATCATTTGTAGTCTCAATATGGTAGTCATTTTGGAGAATATATTTGAAACTTAATAAGTTTCTTTGAGATTTACTACAATATAGTGCTTCATCAATAGCCAAATTTGTTCCTCCTGGTAGTAATAAATTGGCTCTTCCAGAATCTTCAATTAATCTTGTATCTTGTACTACCGGATATTATATTAATATTGGCTTCTTTCATTACCAAATCAGAGAAATATCTCTTATCTCTTAAAATAGTGTGTGTTGTAGAACTGTCCAGAAGGCATATATCATCTTTATTAATCTTGAGTCCAACTGAAGACTGGAAATTTTTATATTCTTCATAAAAAAAATCAAGAAGTACATCATAAGAAATATGAAAGACAAACAGAAAAAGAACATTAAGAAATATATTAGGAATGTAGAAACTAGCAACACATGATGCATTAGGAAAATACACTCAAGAAAAATAAACTTGTCGCAAACATAAAAAAAATGACAACTTTTGTTATAACTTCATTCCCCAGTAAGATGATTAGTTCTTCAGTCAATATCCTCAAAGAAGTCTCCAACTTCTAAATGAGTAATATTTTCTAGGCCTCCAAAATCATCATCTTTATATGCAAGATGTGCCTCAGAATCATATTTGTTTGAGGGACCTGCTTCATCATCATTATTTTGAAAGGTCAAGTGTGCCTCCACGTTATTTTCTTTCTTACTGAGAGAGGCTTGATAAAGTTTGACAAAATGATCTGGCGTACAACAAATGCGTGCCCAATGACCTTTCATACCACATCGATGACACATACTAATTTTACCTTTTGAAGGATTAATTTGAGAATCCGTATTGTTCTCTAGTTTATTTCCACCATAATGACGATAATTATTTCGTTCTCTGCCACGTCCATGTCTACGACCACGTTAATTATTTTATTTTCTTTCAAACTTATCATATGTTGCTACAGCATTCACTTCCGGGAATAGAGCTGACCTAGTGGGACAGGCTTCATGATTTTTCATTAATAGAGTATTATTCTGTTCTGCCACAAGTAGGCATGTGATTAACTTGGAATATTTCTTAAAACCTTTTTCACGGTATTGTTGTTGTAGCACCACATTTGAAGCGTGAAAAGTAGAAAATATTTTTTCCAATAAGTCCTTGTCTGTGATAGTGTCTCCACATAATTTTAATAGAGAACTTACTTTAAAGATAGCAGAATTATACTCACTTACGGTTTTAAAGTCTTGAAACCTTAAATGTATCCACTCATACCGGTCTTTCGGTAATACCGTAAGTTTTAGGTGGTCATATCGATCCTTCAAATTAATTCATAATTCAAGTGGATCTTTTACGGTTAAATATTCAATTTCTAACCCTTCATGTAGATGATGACGAAGGCAAATCATAGTCTTTGCTTTATCCTGATTTGATGTTTCATTTCCTTATATAATAGTATTTCCTAGACCTTTAGTGTCAAGGTGAATTCAGCATCAAAGACCCATGATAAATAGCTCTTCCTGGTGATGTCACGTGCCACAAATTCAAGTTTTGATAAATTTGACATATTAAAACTATCATAAAAGATAAATAAGTTAGAGAAATAATCATATCAATAAACAATTAATAACAAAACGATTAAGGAAAAAAAAATAGAGCTATATCATGTAAACAACTTACTCTTTCATCTTATTCTGGCCATAAAGTGGAAATAACATACTGCTTTATTTCACTTTATACTATTGATATATATATATGTTAATAGAATTGAACGTGACATAAATTATTTATATGTTCCAATCCAGTAAGCATAAGGCAATTAAAGTAATATAAAATTATTACTTGTCAATTCATTTCTAACCGTTCGTCAAAATGCCTTAATGATATGTTTTGATCCAGGAAGTCAATGAATTTTATAAGTATGTCATTTGTGGGTAGCTAGTTTGATGACTTTGAGGTCATCCAAGAGTTGAGAACCGAAATAAATAGTTATTTTATCACTGCAATGTACTTAAACTATTTAAAATGTTCAAGAGCACAAGTAATCTGCAAACAGTGAGCATATGATATGTATGGCCATAGACAAAATGAATATAATGATACACACCTTAATAAAATATGACTCAACTTAGTGGGGGTTAAGAATAAGATTAGAGATTCGTGCTGATAACGTGTTATAAACTAAAAGCAATTAGTAAAATGTATAAGAAATAGAGATAGAAAGAAGGAGTATTTCACTTCTTTTTGGTATGTCTTTATAATGCCATTTACATAGCCTTTTATAGGCATAAAAAGTAAAATCACTATAGTAAAATAGCGTAAGGGATGGACATAAAGTGGAAATCCATCTACAAACTATTCATACATGGACTTCATTCACAGAATATTTATAACAGTTTGGCCATAAAATTTTCAATTTTCACTTGAAGATGAATTTTGGAATTTTTTAGAAATTTGAAAAACTCCAAAAAGTTGTTTTCCAAAATTTTCACCGAGAACACTCACAAAAATTCAAAAACAACCCACAATTGTATTCATGTTCAAACACAACTCTAATTTTCAAATACCATTTATCACTCCAAAAAAAATCACATTTTTTTTTTTTGGAATTTTACAATTCTTATGTCAAACGCCCACTAAGTAACCATAACTTGTAATTGTGGGAAAGTAATCATGATTACTTATCAATGGAAAAATACTTGAAAAAGAATTTCTTCTAATTAAACCCCAAACTTTGGTAAAAGTCGAGAAATGAGATTAAGAAGTAATCTTAATCTATATTTTGTGGAAAATTTAATGAAGTTGGACATCCCCAAAAACCAAACTTGGCAAATGAAAGTTGAATAAAAACATGCTTTTGACGTTTACCTTCAGCGTGCATGATTCCCTAAAAAGTCTTGACATTAATTTAAAAAAAGTTAAGTATTTAATTAATCATTTAAATATTGACATGATGTAACGACTTATTGGATGCTTAATTACTAGAGATATAACCGTTTATTTCGGTGACATGCATGTTCATGAATCATGATAATGGAGAGCTAAACTGTCGAATTAGGGTATTAGATCTTAGTTTTACTCAAACAACTATATATACACTCTTCCATTTCTCATTCACTAATCCAAAGTAATGTTAATATGGCTAGTGGAAAAGAATTGCTCAAATTTGGCATAATTTTCACTAGGGTGTACATAGGTCGGGTTGGTTCGGATTTACTAATTACCAAACTAAATCAATTGCATCGGGTTATTAAAATTAAACATCAAACCAAACCAATAAAAGTCGAATTTTTTAATCTCAGTTTTTCTCGGGTTTTCGGGTTTTTTCGATTTTTTTTTCCTTCATAGCACAAAATGTAAAATTTGTGCTCCGCATATTTTTTAATCCTAGTAAGACAGAACTATATTAGGTGTTTTCAATAAAATAACATAAATATGAGGTGAGTCATGGCATTGTACTAAAATATTCAACAATAAAGATAATAAAATCGCATAAAATAAATATTATTAATAAGTCATAATGTAAACAAATATAATTTAAACTTATGACTAATTAATAAGTACTATTATTTACATGACTAACCATTAAAAGAAAAATAAGTTATACATTTTATCTAAACAATGGGAAAACTGAAAAATAGATATCCAACACTATTTTCATTCATAGTACAATCGAATTGAATGTCTTTAATTAGCGTTAGTATTGATTTAATTTTGGTTTAAGATTTATTTGAGTTACTAACATTTATGTACTATAAAACTTATTGGAGCATCCAAAAATTATAACCCCAAACTTGAAATAATACGTTAAAAGATAAAACTATGAAAAAAATTAAGAAATATTTATAAACTACACTCTATCATAAATATTTTTATGCATTAAATATATTTAAAACTTCTATACATATAATGTCGGGTTGGTTTGGTTCGGTTTGACTTTTTTTTAGTTAAAACCAAACCAAATATGGTCGGGTTTTTTTTTCCAACGCCAAACCAAATCAAACCAAACCATAGTCAGTTTTTTTTTTCTCGGTTTGACTCGGATTATCGAATTAGTGCGGTTTATCGGTTCATTTGTACACCCCTAATTTTCACCATTCTCTTTATAGCAACTTCTGCTATGTGACTATATCACTCTTTATCAAGTTTTATAATTATACTCCTAAAGATTTGATTTTAATTTGGCTAAAATATATTATGATATGCAGTTGATCTCCTAGAATATTACAAGTGATGGCTTTCCAAAAGGTGCCATCAAATACGATGATGAGACAAAAATTACTTTCTCTCACTAATATAATAACTTGTGGAAATAGTTGCAATATTGATAGTTATTGCGATGATGGTTGGGTTAAACATTAAATTGCAGCTGTTTGGGTTATATTCATTGCTGATCTCTCTCAATGTGGATTTCAAATTTAAATCTCTCTTTCTTCTTTTTACTGCACCTCTCCTTTAATTTGTCTGTTATCGGAACAATGTATGTATTGTTTGATCAAAAAGTATAATTTTTGGTTAAAATTATTATATTTATATAACGAAGGGTTAAACCTAGTTAATAATAATATCTTTAAATGTGAATCCTGAAAGTGTAGACGATCTATCGGGATAACAACCATTAAATATTTCAAAAAGTATAAGCAATAATGGATGAGTAACTAACAATAAATGACATTTAAGTGAATAGGAGAAGTGATTCATCCAATGAAGAATGAACTACATGATTGTTTATCCTAACAATGATGAGTAACAGATAAATCCTAGAATGTTCGAACTATTCTCGGATGTGATGGAAAAGTATCGAATAATTGATGAAAAGGTAACGTTTGTATCTTTGCTAGAGAGAGAATCTTTTTCAGAAATTTGTTCTTATCACCTCAACGTTACATACTTTTTTTCCTTCTCTTTTATCTTCTTTATACGAGACATATCCCTAGTAAACTCTTATAGTACGTGTGCTACGAATATTCTTCAGAATATCCCCTCTATTATCCTATTCTAAAAACTAGGCGTTACGATTCTTTCCACAGACCTCGTACTTGACCATCATAGGCATCCGGACCACGAGCTTCGCCATTTCCTAATCGACCTCGACTGATTTTTCCTCAATTCGTGGTGTTGTAGTAATTGGATGATTTGCACAGTAAATATACCTTTTTAACCATAGATATTGTCTTCGTTTTTTCTTTTTACTCATTTGAAGTACCTCTCTCTGCGTGATTTGAGAGAGGGGAAGGGTGTTTGAAAAGAGTGAACCTTGAGTATTAGAACTAGTAAAATTATACACTTAACTCAAAAGCAACCATATTAATCTTTCCATTGATATTATTAAGTGCTCAAAGTTAACATTTCAAGATCTTTATAGCTGACCAAAACTAAACTAGACATCGAACAAAAGTGAGCACAGATGAGAGGACCCCACTTTTTCGCGTTCTTTTTCTTCACGAAAAGAACGCTATAGATGCACAGCATGAAAAAAAAGATCGAAATTATTCCCCAACACTGAAGAAATTGCAGAAATTTCTCAACATAATTAGAACATTGAGAGCATGGATGTCCCAAACTTGTCCTTGGCTTCCTTGTCAAAGGGATCCTCACCTAAATACATGTAAATATATGCCCTGCACAGTAGTTCACTTTCCACCTTGCTCACTATTTCACCCATCACTGCATTTATTTAAGGTTAATAAAGTTAATAGGCTTGAGTACTAGATAGCACGAAATTCATGATAAGAAATTGGAGCCAAGGCGGAGCGTGAGTTTGAACCGAAACTATTGGATTCACGAATCTCCAGTCAACACTCTAGCTCCGCCCCTGACTAGGGGTGTACTTCTAGTATCAAGAGGGGGAAAAAATGACTTTTTTCACTTATTTGCGAAAGTCATTTTCCTTGTAACTTAGACATGATATTTTGGTAATGTTCTCATAAAATACTCTCCAATTTGCTATTACAGTTGATCTTTAATGTATATTTTTTTCTGAAAATATTTTCTTGGAAAAATCACTTTTGTCGTCCAAACATTAGAGTTTTACCTTTTGTCTGAAGAACATATCCAGGAAGCCTAGAAATCTCAATGACTGATCCAGAAGTGAGCTTTATGTCATCAGATGCTTCACCCATGATCCTAATATAACAATACAATATTAGAGTTTTGACATAAATATACGTGGTTAATTACAATTAATTAGCTAGCTAAGTAGTATTTAAAATTGTTATAATTAATTAAGTAGTACTTTTTGGTTAGCTCATCATTCTTGGCACCAGTGAGTTTCTTTATGGCTGCACCAAGACCTTCATCAAAATTCTTTCTTACCATACTCATTGATAGCCCAGAAAACACTATTACCAAACGCACCATCATCCCAAAATCACTATCAATTACCATTTGATACATTTCCTTTGTTGGTTTTGATGGTATTTTGTTCCCAATCTTTGACTGCATAATTAGTTCCTTCATTTTCTCATTGTCTGCATATATTCCTGTAGATTCAAAGAAAGAAGTGGTTAATTTGGCTAATTAATGCAGTTTTCGTTTCTAATACCTATCACAATGTGTTTAAAGTCAGCGGCGAAGCAAGGAAATTCAATAAGGGTATTCAAATTTTGAACATCTTTTGTCGATGGGTTATATAAGGGTGTTCAAAGTCTGTTTTTTAATCAATAACAAGTAATATTTTACCTTATACGTAGAATAGTTTTTCAGCGAAGGGTGTTTAGTTGATCACCCTTAGGTCAACATAGCTTCGTGCGCCGCGCGCCCATGTTTCAAGGGGGTAAGGATACCCTATATGCAGCAGTATTTGTTTCTATTCCCTATATATCAGAATGTGTTTAAAAACTGGTACGGATTAATAATCATGAACAAGAAAACTAGCCATACATGCAAAATAGAGGATCAATTTCATGTATGATCACTGAATCTTAGTTACTGTACCGGTAAAGTCACGGAAACTACTTTTTATCTCGTCACAATAATTATCAAAAATGTCTCCGAAATACTTTTATATATATGCTTAAAGTAACTAAACTTAGTTTATCCACTATAACATAAAGTTGTAAATATTTACCTACTACAGCAGTAAAGTCACCTTCATGACGTATATTTTGCCATTATATACATAGTGGATGAAGTTTAGTGATTTTATTATTATACTAGGTAAAATTCAACTATAATAATGTGACCAAAACAACTAATATTGTGGCTTTACTCTTACAGTTGATAAGTTCTGTTACTTTAATATGACCAAAAATTATTGTTACACAAATAGCCGGCTAGATCAATATTTAATTTTTCTAACAGGTATACATAGATTATACATTGATATACGTGATTCTATATATATATTATATATGTTGCTAACATTACCAGAAGTGAAGTTATGGTGCTAACATATATAGATTTAATGGAAGATAATTAATTACCAAAGCCATATATTTTGAGGCCTATGCCAAGCATGCTTTTCTTCCTTAAACCAACAGCTTTCAATAACTTTCCATCTTGTAATTTGACAGGAAAAGTAACTCCAGTTTTTGGTTCAGTTTCAACTGGAATTTCCTCCTCTTTTACTGGTTCAGCTTGGTCACCTAATTTCTCCTTCTTTTCCTCTTCAGTTTTGTCACAACCAGAATCCTCCTTTTTTGTTTCAGTGTCAGCACTCTTTGGTTCAACTTCAGTAATCTGCTTTTCATCAATTGCAGCTGATTTAGGGTCAATTTCAACTGCCTCAGTCTTTGCAGTGACATCTTCCATTGTGCTTGGCATTTTTAAGTTGATGGTTAAATTGGTTCTTGCTTTTGTGGTTTGAAGTTTTAGAGGCAAAAGGGGTTTATTTATAGGGTGAAATTTGCTGTGAAATATCATTGATTTTTCCATGCAATGTAAGTACACCTCGGTATGAGCATTTGAGATAAAGGGAGGAGAAATTTTCTTATACGTGTCATCTCATGCATTAACTGCTTACTTTGAATTGAAGGAGGCAGTAAAATTCAACATTTGTGATACACATTTCAAGGACCTGAGATGTTGGATTTCATTAATGATCTCATTTAATTTCTTCATTGTGATTTGTGAGGTTCATTCCAATTAATCCAACGGGATATGATGGGGTAGTAAGACTGACCGTATAAATGAAACTTGTTATAACTTGTTATTTCTCTGTAGAATCTTGTTTTACTGCACACATACAAAATATATATTTTTTCTTGAAGATTCTTGTCTAACTTTTCTCAACAACCCAAGAACAATCTGAATATTAAAAGGCTCATCAATCATTTATCATTATCAGAAAGAATATTCATGAATCTCATATTTTTCGGGTGACTCACATGTTCATATTTACTTAAATGTCATTCATTGCTATTTATTGTTATTTAATGTTATCCCCTCCCTTTTTGTGTCATTGAATATTGCAAATATTATCATCATTTATTGCTATTTAGATAATATACGTATTATCTTACTACAAAATGAGTTAATATATCTTTTGGACATTAATATTGGCAAAAATTGACTCTATTTTATTAAATTTAATTGTTTAAACCCAAATCTCAATTTGGGTCGAATAGCTTGACGCTGTCTGTGGGGATTTCATACCTAATCTTTTAGTTTCTGTTAGATCTTCAACTCGTGTGATTTGCTAACCTAACAAACCACAAAGTGATTCTCCTTCTCTGCGCGTATAGAAATTACATGGCGGGTAACCAAGGAAACGGATCTAGGTGATAGGTGACATCCCCGACAACCTCATGAATGCAATCAACGAGGGCTATGAAACACTAGGCGACGATGTGACACCCACTGCCTCCCCTAGGCGCGAGAGGTCGCCCTCATTGTAGCACAACAAAACCAAATGGAAAAGGTGTTTCCACGTCCACAACAGAAGGGACTCCACCTGCCATGAAAAAGCTCCTCGAAGCGTGGTTGACTGCCTTAGTAAGCGTGCTCAACAAAAAAAGCTCCATGCACGACTATAAAAGCCACGAGAGCCCACATGGTACAACGAGGAGACGAACAGAGCGATCAACCAGACCTTCGGATGCCAGGTATAACTCACAATGTTACTGACAGTGCAGGTAACATCATCATTGCCGCTGCTTTGAAGAGAATGGAAGAAACTGAGAATGAGAACAAAACACTCAGAGACTAAATGAAAGAACACCAAGCATAAGTAGACAAGAACAAGATATCAGGCGCCCCTAAGCTACTGCCGAAGGACACTGGAAGGTTCGTAGAGCAGCCGTATCGCAAGGAAGCAGACCCACATGCCATGCCAAAGACCTTCAAAATGCCACTATATCTCAGGACATACGACAAAACATTCAACACCGAAGATCACATGACTCATTACGTCACCGCCGTGAAGGGAAACGACCTCACCAAGGAACATGTGTCCTTCATTTTACTAAAAAAAATTGGCGAAACCCTCACTGGACGGGAATTAACATGGTATTCACAACTACTCGCCCGCTCCATAGAAACCTTCGAAGAAATGGCCCATAAGTTCGTGACGGCACATGTCGGGGCCAAGTAGGCCGAAACAAGAGCAACGACATCTTCGCCATCAATTAATCCCTAGGAGATGGACTAAGGGACTTCCTCGCCCGATTCAACTGGGTGAGTATGACCTTACCAAATGTATCCGAAGGGATGGCGGTCGCATCCTTTCATAACGAGTTGAGTAGATATGGTTGAAGAACGACCAGAAAGATGCTGAGTCGGTTGATGAAGTACCCTCCAACCACTTCGGATGAAATCCATAATGCTTGTTGTGCCTAAGTCCGAGTAGGAGATGACGACCTCAAAGGACCAACTCAATGGCTCATCTCAATCCGAACTCGGGAAAGAATGAAGAGATAACATGAGGAGGGATCACCTAATCTCACGGCCAAACAGATAACGACATCAGCCTTACATCAGGGGGCCCGCCCTTCCTTCCTTCCACTATGATGATGGACCATCTAGGCCGAGAACGGGGACTCACAGGAACGAGAGAGGTATGCCCCCTTGTTATCTACTCATAACTTTTGTGTTTCACCTACAGAAATAGTCTACACCCTGGAGAAATTCGGAACAAAAGTGAAGTGGCCGCCAAAGATGAGGTCCGATCCAAGTACAAGGAAGTGACGCCCTATATGAATTCCACCAGGAACATGGACACAAAACAAAAGATTTCATCGCCCGAAGGCAGGAGCTAGTAAACATATTGTAGCAAGGGCACCTCAAAGAGCTGTTGAGCGACAAGGGAAGGAGCACCTTCGCTAGGGGTCGAGAACGTCAAGGCCCGCCAAACTCGCCCTCACCATCCTGCACCATCAATATGATTATTAGTGGTAGCGAGACGCCTCCATCTACGACGTCGAGTTCACTGTCACTCACAAGCTTAAAAGACCGATCACCCACGAATGGTATGACGGACTCGAAGAAAGTATCATCTTCGACGATTCAGATGCCGACGTTTTGACTTTCCTTCACAGTGATGCTCTTGTCATTACTTTAAAAAAATTGGATACTGATTTTGTCACACACAAAACTCGGGGAGCGCGACCGGCGCTGAACCGAGTGAACCTGGCTGAGCAAGACTGTTAGATTTCCTTCTACCCAAACTAATACATGAATAAAGAGGAGATGTACTCCATTAATCAAACACTAAGTAGTTTTTAGCAACTTCCATTTGACTTCCGTTAGTAGCTTCATTCATAATTTCTAAAATATTACAAGTTTAAAGATATAATGAAAACGTGTTTGCTAAATACGAACATTTCTAGTTTTGACTCCCAACATCAACCACCACCAACAACCTGTTTACGGATCCTCTAAGTACAACTGAAGAGTATTATGGAAATGTCGGTAACAAAGCTCCGGCTATACCTCAAAACACAAAGTACATGAGAAACAAGAGATACATGACACCGAAATGAAGTGAGGCTCACCAAGTCAGCTGAAGAGAGTGTACTGCTATCACTAATCAATATCGTCTGTTGTGGAACCACCTACATCCATTAAAGATGCAGCGCCCCCGGCAAAAGGGACATTAGTATCGTCGAATAGTACTAGTATGTGAAACTAAACACTATCTCAATAGAATGAACAATAATATAGGGGGAAACAGTCAAGAATGCAATATGAGCTTTAAATAACTCTAAAACATCAAGTTAAGGATCATATAAATTTTCAAGTCAATTTCCACATTATTAGGTTGGATGATTTTTAGTGCCAATATGTCACAGTCCACAATACCATTGTGTTCTTACACGGAGTCTGATCTCGGCCCGATCGGCTAAGCCATCTCATTTGAGACATCAACCATATTCACAATATCATCCACAATACCACTGTGTTATTACACGGAGTCCAATATCAGCCCGATCGGCTAACCCATCTCATTTGAGACATCAATCTTATTCACAATTTCATCCACAATACCACTGTGTTATTACACGGAGTTCGATCTCGACCCGATCGACTAAGCCATCTCATTTGAGACATCAACCATATTTACAATTTCATCCACAATAACATCGTGTTATTACATGGAGTCCGATCTCGGCCTGATCGGCTAAGACATCTCATTTGAGACATCAACCATATTCACAAATTCATATTTCTTTCCCGTCTTTTCACTACATTGGCACGAGTGGACCCCATTATAAAGTTATTCTTGGCTCTTGGTCGTATTTCATTATTCAAGTTCTTTTATTTCTTTCAGTTTCAAAGATCACCATAAAATATCAACATATAGAATATTCCAGCAATCATATACCTCAAATTCATTAGTAATGGAAACTTAAAACACAAAAGGTTTCATAAAAAATAATGGGGCATACCAACCAGCAATAGAAACACATACACCATTTGCTCTTGCGATACTCTTTCCGAGAAATGACAATGTACAATTTCAACACCTGAGTATGTAATAATTCAAGTCACACTGGATACATTTATAAAGCAAAGCATTAGTTAAATAGTCACTTATGGGCATGAATTGGGTACAAAAGCTTTCAAGCAATTCTATTTTCGAAATCGTTTTTAAATAGTTGAGTCGAAGCTCATTTCATAATCTTTATCACATTCTCTTATTTAATTGGCTCCACTGGCCGTAATTATAACTTAAAAATCTTGGCATGTTGTCCACACTCTATTTCCAAATTCACTTATTTCATTTTCAAGCATCCTTATAGATTATCATCAACAAAACATTTTCAATCAAGATTCTAGGTACACATATGAGTAATTTAGAGCCTTAAACATATCGAGTTTTCTCACCCAATTGGTATACTAGTTTCCATTAAAACACAACTCAAAGCCATAACAGTTTAATACGCAAACCATACTATGAACATCTATCTTTCGGCATAAGGCTCATTCGGAATAATCAAGTTTATAGGGGATAACACGGAATATAGAAATTAGGAATCTTGATCCAACCATACTTGAACTTACGGGAACATTATGGGATTCGATTCTAAGAGAGGAAGTTTAGCCAACATTCCTTGTTTGAGCTTTCCTTAAGTTACTACAACGCCCCAACACTTCTAGCAATAATAATCTATAGGAAGATAGTGAAAATCGGTTAAAAATTAGAAAGATTCCCATGATGTAACTCTCTTAGGAATTTTTTCAAACACCTAACATGCGAAATAGACTACAAGGCTCTACAATGGAGATCTTTTCATCCCTCAACCAATTTCAATAAGAAACTACCCAAAATCGTTCATTACTTCACATACTACAACTTTGTGTCACATGCATGGCCTATTTCCAACCCCACGATACATACATACATACATATATATATATATATATATATATATATATATGAAACTCATAACCTCTTGTATGAAATCATATAGGTAGGACTTACCCGGAAAGATAATGATTTAGCGATTGGCTTTTCTTGATTCTTGAAGATTGGTGCAACAATATGTGGTTAGAATGTTAGGTTTACTACTTATCTCTCTAAAATGCTCTTACCTCTCTCTAAAACCCTCAGAAAAACACCCCAAAATAAGCCCCAAAGGTTATTTATCAAAATGGGG
Organism: Nicotiana undulata; assembly: GCA_005239495.1. Classification (NCBI taxonomy): domain Eukaryota; kingdom Viridiplantae; phylum Streptophyta; class Magnoliopsida; order Solanales; family Solanaceae; genus Nicotiana; species Nicotiana undulata. The sequence goes on from ML271277.1 coordinate 24,885, forward strand.
TCGGGTTATGAAAATAGGAAAATTAACCCTACGAACTCGGGTTTGCGGTCGCATAATGGACCGGACAATTGGTATGTGGGTCGCACAATGCACCACAAAACTGATGCCCAAAAATGGGCTTCAGTGGATAGCTCGCATAACCACTTGTGCGGTCGCAGAATTGGCCCCAAAATTGCATTATGCCAACCTTTGGTAATTTGGTCATAACTTTTTGTAGGAGTGTCCAAATGACGAACGGTTTGAAGATTTAGAAACTAGGCTCAAAGATCTTTCATTTGATAGGTTTTTCATCACATAACACTTTATATATGTAGATATGCTCGTCCAAAGTATGGTCTTGTGCGTACACTTATTACCACATACGTTTTATATCCATCATTTTAATAGCCCTCGTCTGCACATAAAATAATATAATTAGCCTACCTTGGCACCACAAAATCTTAAATTACTTAGCGAAATTTTCTGGGGCCTTACAGATGTTAAACGTATCATGGTAGATGATGGGAGTGGAGTGTGGAGTGTGCATTATCCATCCTCGAGTCCTCGCCATATGTGACTCGAGGACAAGATAGTGCCACGTTGTATCACACTAACTGATTTTAACAATGCATTAGAACGGACATCGGAAGAAATTACACTCCTCGTCCTCGCCGGCGGCATAACTCTGGAGACAACGTTCCGCATCATGGACCAGGTCACCACATATAAATGCCATAGTAGTACGATCATGGGTACATCCCATGAGAGTCGTCCCCTCCAGCCTATACCAAGTGACCAAGTTCCTAACACTTTTGAGAATATTCAGCATACAAGGGGAAGGGGAACAACGCACGTCCCAGGAATGCTACCGCATCGCCATGGATAGCACGACAACCCAACAAAAGAAAGATAAGGAAAAAGAAACATAGAAATCAACAGGGTCGAGGTCGACAGAAGAAGAGACTAGGGACGTCATTATGGACCCTGAACGGCCAAAGTCACAGAATCAACTACAGAGGACCTCGACCCTATTCAATTAGATCTCAGCGATCCTAGCAAAAAGGTCTACGTCAACTGCAAACTTCGAGAACCAGGTAAATTGAGCCAACTTTTAATAACTTAACGCAGATTTGTTGGCCTTCAGCCATGCAGATATGTCGGGCATCCCCAAGGATATCACCACACACAGATTGAACGTCGACCTATTATATCCCTTGTAAGGCAGGTCAGAGGAAAGTCCAACCCCACAATCAATGATGCCGTCCACGATGAGGTAGAAAAGCTATTAAAAAATTGCTCCATCAGGGAGTCGAAATACCCCAAATCGATAGCCAACGTGGTAATAATCTAAAAGAAAAATGAGAAATGGGGGAAGTGTGTAGAATTCACTGACTTGAACAAAGTATGACCAAAAGGTTCATTCTCGTTGCCACATATCGACCAATTCATCAACGCAACGGCTGGGCACGAGCTGCTGAGTTTCCTGAATGCACACTCGGGATATAATAAGGTACTCATGGAAGAATAAGACTAAGAGAAAACCACGTTCATCGCCTACAGAGGAACATATTGTTATAGGGTCATGTCGTTCGGATTGAAGAACGCAGCAACCACCTAACAGAGATTGGTCACAAGGATGTCCAAAGACCAACTCATCAAGACCATGGAGGTATATATCGACGACATGCTGGTCAAATCTGTAAGGGCATAAGACCATATCAACCACTTGAGGAAAGCTTTCGACATACTAAGGCGGTACGAGATGAAACTAAACCCAGAGAAATGCGCATTTGGTGTAGCCTCGGGAAAGTTTTTGGGGTTTTTAGTATCACAATGAGGGATCAAAGTCAGCCCAGACCAAATCAAGTCTATCAATGGGATACCTGAACAACTGACTACTAAGAAGCATATCCAAATATTGACTGGTCGAATCGCGCCCTATCGAGATTTATCTTGCGATCGTCCGATAGATGTCATAGATTTTTTGGCGTACTCAAAAAGTCTAACGACCTCGAGTGGACGCCCGATTGCGTACAAGCTCTACGAGAACTAAAGGCGTATTTATCATCACCGCCACTGCTCTTGCAGCCTGAACCCGTGGAACACCTTCTCGTCTACCTTGACGACTCCAAAGTAGCAGTAAGTGCAATCCTTGTTTGAGAAAATAAAGGTACGCAATCTCCTATTTATTACATAAATAAACCATTTGTCAATGCCCAGACGAGGTACCCACACCTTGAGAAACTGGCCCTGGCATTGGTCGTAGCTTCACGAAAGTTTAGACCTTATTTCCAGTACCACCCTATCTCAGTCTTTACCATTTTTCCTTTAAGAAGAATTTTACATAAACCCGAGTTATGAGGGAGGATGGCCAAGTGAGCCCTCTATCTAAGTGAGGGAATCGTACTCGAGGTTCCTACCGACGAAGTAATTCGCCAGTCCATAAGATGCCCGGATATGACTAACAACAAGGCCGAGTTTGAGGCCGTAATTTTATGGTTGAGAATAACACTTAAATATGGAGCGAAGTGGTTGAAACTTCGTTTTGATTCGCAACTCGTAGTCAACCAAGTCATAGGGACTTTCCAAATCAAAGAACAAAGGTTGCAAAAATATCAAGCCAAGATTTGTAAGTTACTGCCCAATTTAAACGATTATCAGCTCGACCAGATCCCGCGAGCCTAAAATATCGAAGTAGATGGCCTCGCCAAATTGGCCGCAACCACCAAATGCATCATAACCGGGGATAAAAGTGTAGTCCATCTCCTTGACTCATCACTAGACCAAATCAAGGTCAAATATGTAAGTTTAACTTGGGATTGACGCAATTGCGTTATTTCCTACATGCAGGACGACACACTCCCAAACGACAAAAAGGAAGCTAAATAACTAAGAACACAAGCAGCCTAATACAACCTCATTCATAACGACTTATGCAAAAGAATATATGTCGGCCCTATGGAAAAATGTTTGGGTCCAAACCAAACCCAGCGCGTTCTCGAAGAAGTCCATGAAGGCCACTACAACGCTCATTTTGGTGATCGAGCACGTGTTAGGTGCCTCATACAGGTAGGGTACTACTGGCCTACCATGAAAAAATACGCCTCAAAATTTGTGAAGAAATGCGAGCAATGTCAGAAATACGCCCCAATAATTAACTAAGCAGGCGAACATCTTCATTCAGTAACCTCTCCATGGTCGTTTATCAAGTGGGTAATGGAAATCGTGGGCCCCTCCCGCCAAGGCGAGATAATGTACGACTTCTTTTAGTTTAAACTATTTCTCTAAAATGTGTGGAAGAAAGAGCGTTCGCTCAAGTATGCGAACAAGAGGTAATCACCTTCATATGGAAAAACATCATCTGTCGATTCGGCCTACCCAAGGAGATAAGCTGCGATAATGTACCCCAGTTCACAGGAAAGAAAACTACTAAATTCTTCGAGAACTGGCACATTAAGAGGATACTTTCAATCACTTATCACCCAGCGGGAACGAGCATGCAGAATCCTCCAACAAGTCCATATTAAACACCATGAAGAAAAAACTTGAACAAGCCAAGGGATTGTGGACGAAAATACTCCTATAAGTATTATAGGCATACAGAACCACCCCGAAGACGAGCACATGAGAGACACCTTATTCTTTGGTCTACAAAACAGAAACAATTATCCTAGTCGAGGTCGGAGAGCCCAGCCTAAGGTACTCCCATGAAAGCGACACCAGCAATTAGAAGGCAAGAGCTCGATAAGATCAACGAACTAAAAGACATGGAGTATATAAGGATGGTCTCCCAAAAGCAGCAAGCATAACGTTGCTACAACAAAAAGGCAAAGGTCCGGCCGCTCAAAGTCGGGGATTACGTACTCAAAGCCAAAACCCAAGCAAGAAAGCAGAGATCTACGATAAGGCAAATTGGGAACCAACTGGACCGGCCCATACAAATTGTAGGCAAAGCAAACAAGGGTTCATTCCAACTAGAGACAATAGAAGGAATATAGTTACCAAACAATTTGAATATCAACCACCTCATATACTTCAACATCTAAAAAGGAGAAGTGCCCCCAAGTCGTACTCTTTTTTCCTCACTTGAGTTTTGTCCCATTAGGGTTTTCTCGGGGAGGTTTTTAACGAGGCGACGAAAGGGACACTTCGAGTCGAAGTATATGAAGAACGAACTGATTTCTCTTTCATTTCCCGACTCCTTAAGACTCTCTAAGTCGAACAATAAAAGGACTAGATAGATCGGGACTGGGACTGGAATGCTAGCCAATGCCTAGAGTTTGTAACTTTTTCTAATTATGTAATCAGAGCAACAACATCAAAGTAATATAAACTTACTTTATCGAAACTGCCTTGACAAAAGGTTAAGTTTGACCCATCTCGAACAACATCTACGACCTTCATCCATAATTTAAGGAACGGTAGTTCGACCCAGCACGAACAAATACCTACCGGGCCTCGGACACAACTTAACGAAAGGTTAAGTTCGACTAAGCTTGAACAACACCTATTGACCCTCATCCACAATTTAAGGAAATATTAAGTTCGACCCAGCTTGAACAAACACCTACCAGCCCTCGGCCTAAACTCGACAAAAAGTTAAATTCGACCCATATTGAATAAAAACCTACCGGCACTCGGACACAACTTGAAAAGAAGTTAAGTTTGACCGAGCTCGAACAAACACCTATCGGCCCTAGGTCACAACTTAACGAAATGTCAAGTTCGACAAAGCTTGAACAAAACTTATCGGTCCTCGTCCACAACTTAAGGACATGTCAAGTGCGACCAAGCTCGAACAACACCTATTGGCCCTCGGTCACAACTTAATGAAGGGTCAAATTCGATCAAGTTCAAACAACACCTATTGGCACTCAGCCAAAGATAAAAGAAGAGACATACTCGACCTATGTAAACAAAGGGCCGATATGGACCATAGATATTCGGCTCCAAGGCTACGACCAGCTAGAAAACAACAACAATAAAAAGAACAAAAAGCGAAACGAGCAAACAACAAAAGCAAAAATATACAAGTACATAAACAAAGCACATGAATGGAAGAAAGTGTAAGAAACAACTTTAATATTTCATATGTAAATAAAGAATTCTTTACAAAGACTCTTAAAGACGCCGGCAAAAATACAGAAAAAGATTAAAAAGAAAAACTACTGGCCATCACCATCACGACCTTCAACGCCCTCGCCGGCTTGATCTTCAACGGCGTCACCATTTTGACCACCAATACCATCACCATCTCGACCCCTAGCATCCTTTCTATCCTCGCCTAAGGATAAACGGAATCATACCAGGCATCTTCCTCAAGCCGATTTATGCCCTCTTCATCATCCTCCTCACCAGGTCGACACGTAGCAGGGTCATAACCATAAGCAAGTTGAGCTTCGCAAGCCTTAACCCCAGCATCCCTAGAAACGGAGCATGTTGCATGCAAGTCTCGAAACACATCTAGGCGAGCCTCGACATGGATCCACTCTTCATACAACTCCCGAGGGACGTTGGAGAAATCAGAAGCATTAGAAAAAGAAGGTCGACCAAATAGTTGGGCCTTCTCGACCTCCAGAGCAGTAACTCCGTCATAAAGCTCGAAGGTTTCCTTGTCTAGCTCCCCGATCCTCTCCTTGGGTCGGTCCTCCTTCGCCATCGCCGTTGACTGATCATTTCCCGCTCAGTATGAAGAGTCTTGTTCGCCAGCTCAAGGATGTCTGCCTTTCTTCGAGCATCCAACTGAGAGAATTTTTCTTTCTTAAGCTCCTCATATTTCTCGGAAAATCCCACCCTTGAGAGCCTCTGCCTGGAACTGGCACTCTTCAAGCTGGCCTCGCAGCTGGACCACTTGGTCTTAAAGATTGATGCATTTGGCCTCCATACAATTGTTGAGATCGAGCTCCTCTTCTATGTTCCTCAACGGCCTCTCGAGGACGCTGCACTTAACTACGACCTTAATCATCTCTTCATCCCTCTTCTTAAAGTCTTCCCTCAGGGCCTGCATATCACCACCCTCGCGAAGCCGACTTCGTATATCCCGTTATTTAACGCGGTACTCAGTATATTTCCCTTTTAACTTCACAAAAATCTCTTTGCGCCTTTTCTCCCTCCGATCACTCTTCATCCAGAATAGTCGTCTACAAATCAAAGAAAATAGGTCAGAACTTAAAACAAACTAAAGCATTTAGGTAAAAGGCGGACAACAGTTGTACTTACCGTGAGAGTGAGACCGGCAATACACTTCGACAAAGTACCGTCATTTATCTTCTTGAGGGTCTGACCCTGAACATCGGAGCAAAGAGGATCAAGGGCATGGACTACTTGCTCGGTGTTCACGAGAAAATAACGATCCATTGGGATCGTGATGGTCCTCGAACCTCCCTCCAATATCACCTGGTGGACAAGGAAACATCCATGGCCGCCTGAGAGGATGAATCCTCCTCTTGGCTCGGAGGTGCGCGGTCGTCGCCAAAACCCACCTTCTCGATCGTTTCCTTCTCAAAACGTAAAGGCACACCCATATCAACTTTTACCGGCCTCGAGGTCTTGAGGCTCGTCCCAATATCATCATTGTCGCAGTCTCACGTAACGTGAAACCTTCTTTCGCGATGTGGATGGCCAAAGAAACTCCACTACCTACATCAATAGACCTCTATTTTCGATGTTGAATAACCCTGTCACTTGGCAGGTGTTCGTCGTACTCGTCAACAATCAAAAATAAGTGAGGAGCAGAGTCAGAAGCAGCAACAACTGAAATTGGGGCGAAGGTAGAAGTGGAAGTAGTTGTGACAAGGGCGTAGATTGAAGGCGTATTGGCCCTCCTTTTCTGAAACGAGGGTACGGGGGCCCTAGACCTCCTCGCAGACCTAAAAAAATTGAGAAGGAAGTGATCAGTATAAAGGACAAACACATACCACATATAAACAATGCCGACAATAGGAGCCGGTCTTTAGCTAATGGAGATATTAACTCTTCCGGGAACCAGTAACGCGTAAACCATGTCAAACCAAGACCAATCAATATCCGAACAGCCTTTGAAATGAGTCCTTAAACTCCCCTAGCTGCATTAGCGGTCTTAGCACTTTCCCTCTTTTTTTGGACGAGTCAAGCAAGTCCAGGAATAGTGAATCGCCGAATAGGGGGAAGTAATATCACGGCAAAAGCCTTTTGGGTCGGAAGATAAAGCTTCTTCTTTTCGATCTAGTAGGAGGGGAAGGAGGACAAAGCTTTCGATTAAGCATTAAAGCTCAACCAATTACTTATCCCCGCCGTATAGGGAAGGATTTTCCTGACCCAACCGGCAATATGTGACACCAAATGGAGAGGTCGTACAGAAACTGGAGAAGAAGAAGTACTTATTGACCGACCCACAACAAGAAAAATGCTAAAAAAACGCAAACAACACAAGCACTTGCGGGTGGGGTTCCAGGCCTCAGGGAAAACGGCGGCAGCGGACATTGCGACCTCGGTCCTGACGAAGAAATAATCGAGCCAGAAGTGTCGACTTCCCTTTTCATCCATCCTAAGCACTAAGCATTTCCCCCGCGATGGCGAAGATTCATCAATGTCCCTCGATATAATTGGGCGGCGAAAAGGTGCACCAAATGAGGTATCGTGATCTCGACGTCGGCCAATTCGGCGAACTTCACCAATATCTTGACCACCTTGAAGACATAGGAGGAGAGCTGTGGGGGCACACATTATAATGACGGCACAATTCTTCTACCGACGGTGGGAAAGGGAACGAATAGCCGATTATGAATGGATAAGCATAAACGGCGCAGAATCCGGAACGATGGACTTGCACTTCATCGTCACCCGCGGGAACCAACTCTGTGAGCAGGAAGGACAAACTTAGCCTTAAATTTAACTAAATGCGCGACCGTTTGTATATTGAAACCTCTCACTCACCAGTTTCGGTGCCTTTTGGAAATCAGGTTTTGCATCAGGGTACCGAGGTATTATCTCTTCCACAGTACGGAGAGTTTGCTCCTCAGCGCAGACTGCAACATATTCCCCCTGATCAGGGAATACGACCTCCAAAGGGACGAAGTCATCTTCCATGATGAGAGTTTCGACATTGTTATGGATGAAAATAAAGAGGTAGAGAAAGAAACAGAAAGGAGGTAAAATCTTACAAAGGAGGAGGAGAAGAAATTTTGCTTGAGAAGTAAAGAGAGTGTAAAAAACTTCAAACTCAACAAGTCCTCCCCTATTTATAAGGCTTTGGGGACCAGAATCGAAACGGCTCATCATGATCAGCACAAAGATCGAAACGGCAGAACTAATCAAGGGCCACGCGAGAATCGACGCAATGAAGTCACTCCATCTCTTGGACCAAATGGTTCCAGCAGATCACCTGGGAAAATCAAAGGTTTGAAATATGCAGCCCACAAAAAGCCACGTCACCGGCTCACTACAATGACTACGGCCTATTTTATCTATTCGACAAGCTCGACCATGAACGACATTTTTCGCTCATTGAGCTCGCCCGCGAGGACGACCTCAACGACCGGAGGGACTAACTGTATGAGCCAAAAATTAATTTAGTTATATTAAGACCATAGTTAAGAAGGCCTTCAAGAGCTTCCACGTGTCATCAGTGTGACTTCAGCAAGAGGCGAATTCAAGGTCGAGGCGATCTAGCAGGAGATGAAGGATTTGGTCGAAGAGCCAACATAGGTCAAGGTCGAGACGAGCACTCCTCTAAAAAATAATCAAAACAAACATCGTATTTAAAGTAACAATACGATACAATACAATGGGTAACAACCCTCCAAACAAGCTCGAGAAAAAGAAGAGGCACATAAATTAAGTTGGTACATTTAGCTCATATTTTATTCATCCCCCACTTTCTTCTTAAAATATTTTTTCTGTATTGTATTAATAATATAGATGAGAAAATGAACCCCTTGTGTCTACTCAATCAAAAATAGCTTACGAAAAAGATTGTCAAGACTATATGAGGAGAAAAATAATTTAATTTCTCGATCAATTTGGATACCACAACATCTCATACAAGACCAATAACCAAATAAAGTGTAGGTGACATATAACAAACTTGGCTAGTGAATTGGAAAAATTCTAATGAGTCATAAAATCGTAATGAAACGTGGATACATAACATGGGGACTATTTAACTAAAAGTGGTTAATGAAGTAAGTATTGATCAAAATTTTAAGGAGACTAGCCCAATCTCTCAACTAATATAAGATATAAATTGGCAAAATTCTAATTGAGTCATTAAATATTGTTCTGATTGCTTTTCTTTCTTTTTAATAATGTCTTAGTTCCTTTCTCGATGCAGGGGTTGTTATACAAACAGCCGGTCTGATTCAATTTTTAGACCGGATATATATATATATATATATATATA
>ML271277.1:34387-83413 GCA_005239495.1 Nicotiana undulata
TTTTTCATATAATATATATATATATATATATATATATATATATATATATATATCGCCGGCTATTTTTAGTTTAAGAGATTAGGTGAATGGCAATTTGGGTTATATCTTCTTTCTAGTTTTGTTTGAAGATTTTGGAGGCAAGTGCACAACAGAGATGCTATTTAGAGATTAACCACCATTTATTTTGCTATGAAATTTTAAACTAGAAATCTTAACTACAAGGCACTTTTGTCCTGAAAAATTGAACTGCAAAATTGAAATTCAAGACCCACTGGGTAATTGCTACTCCCTCCGGTCCACAATAAGTGACCAATTTACTTATTCATTTTGGTCCAAAATAAGTGTTCATTTATATAATCAAGAAAGAAGTCAAGTGCACAACAGGGATGCTATTTAGAGACTAGTCAGTGCTTATTTTGTTCTGCAATTTTAAACTAAAAATCTTAACTTCGAGACACTTTTGTCCTGAAAAACTGAAATTCAGGACTCACTGGCTAATTCCTAAATAGCAGCCATTTAGAGTGGCTACCTGGTGTCATTTTTACAAGATTTTGAGCTGGTTACTAAATTGGGCCAGACCTACTCATTTTGGGCCAAACTCTCCTAAGCCCATTAACTTCTTGGGCCGGTCCATCTTTGGTCAGTTTCGTTACTCGGTAGAACTGGAACCCATCCCTAAATTCAACAACACTGAGAAACTCGAACAGAGAAGCTTCGACCAAACAGAGAAGAGCGAGCTGAAAGAGAAGATGAAAGAGCAAAATCGAAGCCGTAAACGGAAGAGAGGAAAGGTTCAAAAAAAATCTTCTCCTTCATCCTCTACTCCCACCGGCGACGGTCATTCTAAGGTCTCCGGCGTGAATCAATCTTCGGCTTCAAAAAATGCTATCTCAAAAACTAAGAAAGCTTCGTCTTTTCTCGATAAGGTTGTAATTTATCCTTTTTCCGTATATACATCTACCTATATTCATATTTTTACGAAATAGTTAAGTAATATTTTTATGTGGAGTTAACGCAGATGAAAGCGAGATTATCAGGAGGACACTTCCGTATGCTTAATGAAAAGCTCTACACTTGCTCGTACGTCTTCCTTTTTCCTCTTTTCTTAAATCTAAATTGAGCAAAATAAGGAAGGTTTTTAGTTTTGAAATATATAAGAATAAGCTAAGATTTGTCCCCATATTTATGAAAAAAATAGAAAGAAAGCTAGTGTTTTGTAAGCTAATACACCCAGGTGTTTCTTGCAATATTTTTCCAAGATTTAGTCTTTTGCTGAAGATATGTCCTGAATTACTGTCCCTATGGAATGTTTGATTTAATTTTTTTTTGTTTTTTTTTTAATCCAGTGGAGATGAGGCGCTCAATTATTTCAAAGAAAATCCAGAACTTTTTAATGTGGTAAGAATGTTTTCCTCATTTGGATATTTCTTTGGTATTTTGAACCTCTACTTATACGTGAATCAGTCAGAAGTTTTAGAGTTGGTTTGACATGAGATTGCTTTGGATTGAAGTTCACTGTAAGAGAGTGTATAAGGTCAACATAAAGCTGATGGAGCAACTGAGGGGTTAAGTTTAACATATTTCAAATGCTGTAAGGAAATGGTAATAAATGCAGCGCACAGAATAGCTCCAAAAATTGTCTAAGAACTCAAACGTAAAAATGCTGACATTCTCAAAATCTGTCTGACTACAGTTCATAAGACCTTATAACCCAAACAAAGTCAAAGTTTGATGCTGTATTGCACTTAAAACACAAATTTGAAATCCAACTAGTGCCTTATCAAAAATAAAAAAAAATATAAAATCCAAGTAGAGGGTAATGCCGCTTACAATTTATAAATGAATACAAGGACCATTAGTATTGCAAGCTACAGAAACTGCTAAAAACGTGGTATAAATTACCAGTCAGCTAGAAAGGACTGCACTAGCTTATTTACTTGGTTTGTTGGGGTGAAAGGAGGAGGTTTTTGTACAAGTGGAAGTAAAAGTGGAAGGATTTAAGGGGTTTTACTTTGTTTAATAAGGACTATAAGAGGAGGAAAAGTAAAAATGAAGGATTATTGCACCACTTCATATCAGCTTTTCCAATCTTTCAAAAGTTGGACTCCATAGAGGAAGTTTTACCTTTTGAATCTCCTTCCAAATGCGCCAAGCATCTTTAAGTAAATCTTGAATACTTCACTTAGAGGATAATCTAGTCAGTTCTCCTTCTGCCTCCCCAAAAACTTAGTGTGTTAAAAGTGTCTAGAGCTGCCTAGGTGCGGTTATTGATGCCTATGACTATACCCTAAGGATTTATTTGTTAACACAAACTGGAAGAAAACTTGACCTATTGCTTATGTACATATAAAAAAAGGAGGAGAAGAAACGTTTGACCTATTGAGATATTTCACTTCTCTTGGTCTCGTATTTGTATAACTCATCCCCATCTCTGTCCATTATTGTTGGTATTTTACTGAACATAAATTTATTGACCTATATATTAAATTCATTTAGAAAAATAGTTAAAGTTTAGAGAAAGCATCACATCAAAGTGTAAAGTTTGGCATATTTAATGAAGTGGAATTCCTGAAAGTTGTATAGAAATGAAGGTGTTTGTATAGCAAGGAAACAATGTCATATAAATTCTGACGGAGGGAGTATTACTTGTAGTAACTTTGGAGGTCCGAGGACCTAAATGTTAGATTTGCAACATGTCTAAAGTCTAGACTGTCGACAGGTCTGGTTGGTCCAATCTACATACAACTACATAAGCCCACAGGTAGGCTGTTAAGAGGACAAAGTCTGTTACCAAGTATGACTAATACTATCCATAACAGCAATTATTCCTTTTTTTTCTCCCGACCACATGTTCGCACCATCGGACTATTCACTCCTAATAAGATTTTTACAGTCTTCCACAATTACCCATGCGTAATGGCTGGTTATTATCCCCTTCTAGAATTTTGTGGACTGCAACTTTTGAATCTGATTCAACTTCAGCTTTCTCTGCAATTTATGAAATGTCCTGGAGTATTTTTTGTTAAGTATCCATCACCCTGTAATGATTTTCTTGTTCTTAACCAATGTTTACTTATCTTGCCAGTATCATGCAGGGTATCAAGAGCAAATGTTACATTGGCCAGAACAACCTGTTAATATAATCACAAAATGGCTAAAGGATCGTAGCCCTTCTTTAGTTGTTGCTGACTTTGGCTGCGGTATGGGTCTTGAATTTTCAGGAAGCAACAAATTTCATGTGATTGTCACTTTTGCAGTGCGGGACTCATTGACTGGCACTTATTTCAGGAGATGGACGGTTGGCAAGAAGTGTGAAGAACAAAGTCTGGTCCTTGGATCTTGTCGCAAATGATCCTTCAGTAATTGCTTGTGATATGTCAAATGTATGGGCCTCGCTTAGCGTCTTGCTAACAGAGTTTCTCTCTGTGTGAATTGCCTTTAAAGTTCCAGGATTTTTTTAATCACATTAATGATTAAGAACATGGTCCTAAATTAGTGCTTTTCTTTGGCAGACCCCTCTACTGTCCTTGTCAGTTGATGTGGCTGTCTTTTGCCTTTCATTGATGGGAACCGACTATCCAAGCTACATTCAGGAAGCTCGCAGAGTTCTTAAACCCAGGTTGGCATGCAGTACTTTCTTAATGTTGTCAGATACATATCTTCATCTTGTGGTTTAGGTTACGAACTGAGTTGGGTGGTTGTTCCCAGGGGTTGGCTTTTGATAGCAGAAGTTAAAAGCAGGCTTGATCCAAATACTGGAGGAGCGGACCCAAACAAATTTTTGAAAGCTATTTGTGAGCTTGGATTTACCATTGAGTCAAAGGTCTCCATCGATTCTTTTTCATTATGAGTTGATGAAATCTGAGATCAACTTCTAAAGTTTGTCTTATGTTTCTGCAGGATTTCTCTAACAAAATGTTTGCGCTGTTCTACCTAAAGAAGAAGGTTAGATTTGATGCATAATTTTGTTATGGTTCATCCATGATTCAGAAAGATGTGCTTATTATCTCTGTCCCTCTCAACAGGAAAAGCAGAATTCAGTAGATAAGGAGATCAATTGGCCTGAGCTCAAGCCTTGTATATACAAACGGCGTTAAGCTTGGCCTTTAATATGGATTGTTTAAGATCTTAGTGTTGTCCTTGTTCAATCTGAAGGTGGGTTTAAAAGCATTGGATGGTCGCATAAAGCAATGAAGTGATAAGAAGAATCCCCCTGATGGATGAAGTTGAGGACTGAGGAGTGAGGGTTGCTATTACCGTTATGAAATTAGTTATATTAATTGGGAAAGATTATAGTACTAAATTGATATATGTTTGATGCTTTTTAATCTTTCGTAAATCGTCTGTATCACTTCAAAAGTGTATGCTTTAGTTTTAGTTGTTTGCTTCAAGTCTTGTGGATCTTATAGCCTTTTCTTTCTTTTACGTTTTTCTCTCTTAAAAACACTCGAGTGAGAGAGAGAAAATCCCAGCCTTGTGAGACAAATTCTCTATTTATTTGTTTTATTTATAAAATTCAATTCATTGTCATCTAAAATGTGTCTCCTCACAAGTGTGATCTGGGAGGGCTGTGTGTACGCAGTCTACCTCTACCTTGTGAAGGCAGAAATGTTTCCGATAGACCTTTGGTTTAAGCCACGCACAATCGCAAATCTGAGATAAATGTACACAATTATATAACAACAAAAGTTCAAGGAATTTTGCGTCTGCAGTTGCACAGATTATGAGTTAGAAGCAAGCAAGAAAGCGTGGCCGATTCATCAACTAATGCGACATGCTCACCATCTCATCAGTTTTAGTTGCTCATGTACTTTATAAATGTCCTTGATGTCGATGCAATCTCCAATGTTCGAAATTATTCGTGAAGATTTTATAATATCGGGAGGTTCGTCTCGAGTCCACGTTAAGCCAATCAAACTGCTATGTTACAACGATCATCCTAAGCTTCACTTTGAATCGTTTGAATTATTCAATCTTTCATTGAGCAGAACATTTGGCGACGGCATGTACAAGGAGTTCCGAACCAAATACCAAGGAACTGAGCGTTAACCTTATATTTCATCAATATTCAAGTTATTCCGCTCCAATTTATATCTATAAAATAATATAGCAGAAGAGGAGCAAAGAAACCAATAATTCCAAGAGCAGCAGCTGATACTATGCAGTAGAGTTCTTGGATCCTAGGTAACCTGGATTTGAATATGAACAAACAATCAAAATTATGATGATACTCATAGCATATCGTAGGTCCAAGCGAAATGGGCAAACCTTGTGATATACCCGGAAACGAAAGCTTTTGAAATCATATCATAACTGATGGAAGTTACAGAGCTGGAGATGACACAACAGAAGCATAGAAGCAAACCAGGACCTATTAATTCAGGAAGATGAAAAAGCCCTGCAGATTTACAACCAAAATTACATAAAACAGAGTTGAGAGATGAACTGCTTTTCTGGACTAATATACTTCCACATTTTACCTCCAAGCTTCCTTTGAAGGAGATGGAACAGGGTGACGAGAGACAAGGCGGCAGTGAGTGATGTTGCGAGCGCCTTCATTTTCATCAATACAATTAGCAATGAGAATTTGTTAAAGCATGAATATTATCCTACTAGTTATTGCAAGAAAATAGGTAAGATTATACTAACCAATCCTTGCACTCCACTATTTAATCTGTAAACAAAGAACCAATCCAAGAGAGCATTTAGAGCAATAGCTCCAATACTAACCAGGAAAGGTCTCAGTCCATCTCCAAAGGCATAAAACACTGCGACTAGCAACTCTCTGAGGATCAAGAATGGTGAGCCAAGAGAATCTACAAAAAGATAATTATGTCAAGAAACTATTCCCAAAAAGGTTCTTTCTTTTTCTTTATTAACAAGTAATTTAAACAAAGAAGTTATTGTAGTTTTCCAGCTCCCATCTGATGTCTAGACATAGATTCAGCCGTCACGAGTACATAGGTGCTCTTATTTTAAATTCCCTCCTCCAAAGTATAATAGTAATTCAGATACCCCAGTATGAGTTGATCCAATACTTACAGAAAAGATAAAGAGAAGAAACTAAAGCACTTGCCGAAGAATCAAATGCATATCGCTCAAACAAGACACGGATGATTGGATTGGCCAAGCTACTCATGACTGAAAGGAATGGCAGGAGAATGACCTGTATAAAACAGGAAATTAGTAGCACAATCAGTTATTAATACATTTGATAAACACTTGGTGAAAATTCTTATATTTCGTTTCTATCTGCATTACACCATTCTGATATGGGCTCGAATAGAGTGGAGTGCATATAGTGAACTCATACAGCTGAACCTGACCCAACCTAGTTCTGTATTAGGGGTTTTTGAAAGAGTCCAATGAAAATCAATTCACAAAAACAGCCCGTATGAAGTGACTCCAAAATCTTATTTGGATTGTAAAGGTCCTGGGCCAACTTTGAGGAATCTGCTAAATCAAACCTAAGATAACAACATACCAGCAGGCGGTCCAAGTAAAGAGGAATAATATCCCAAAGTAACTGCAAAACAATATACAACTAATCCCCTTATTGTAAAAATTCTTCTACTCCAACAGGTTCAGAGATTGAGGAAAAAGACAATGAAATAGTTATTCTATGAGAATGGAAGTGTGAAAATATGGGATGGAAAGTGTTCCTTTACAGCTTATTTGCATCAAGGTAGAATAAGTATTATTTACCACATGAAACTGAAAAATTGAAGCACAGAAAGGGGCAATCATTTTGGGGTACTCCCAAAAGAATAAGTTAGTTAAATGAATGGCAGAATACAGTTCAAGGTACAAAAAAGCTCTACGTTTTCCTTCACAGTCCTACCGAAGTTGCAAAAATATTGATCCATCACAAACATTTAAGATAACAATAACCTGCTTCTAAAATAAATGTCCTAACCATGCATAGCAAGACGGCTCTGTTTATCTTCTCTACTAGGGCTGGCCATGACTCAGTCTGCGAAAGACTCTGGAATTAGAGGGAAAATACAACTGAAAGACTAACAAGAAAAGGTTACAAAATGTTCATCACAAATCGAAAGGGATATGAAAAATATGAGGAGCACCTTTATCAGTCCGGATAACATGGGTAAAATAGGCAGTATAACGACGCTTGAAAGCAACCCCAAAGGTGCCATGACCAAAAGAAAAGCATCTGAAATTTTAAACATATCAATGATCAAATGAGAACTTTTTGATAAGGTAAGGTAATCAATGATGAAAAAGAATTAGGGCATCCGATTTAAAAACACAATGAAGAACCTACAGGAAAATGGGAAAAACAAGAAAGTATAGCAGAGCTCTGACACAGTAAAAAGGATGACAACCCAGTGTCCTGCAGGGAGGCTTTCAGAGAAATTGCCTGAATAACACTTTACATTTTGCATTATGCTACTCTGGCAGTATGTTCCACATTAAAGTTGTTTCCCATAAAACCCTTGTCTGACTGTCGCTCACAATAGAATGGAAGGACTACTTCATGGTCAATCGAAGATTCATGAATCTCACTAAGTCCTGTCACTCTTCCACATAGATTCGATGTTTCAGAAGTTTTTCGTTCATTGTGGAAGCTGTTCTTTCAGTTAAAAAAGAAGCCAATGATAGCACTTGGTATTTAATTACATAGCACCATCTTTTCTCTGTGTGAAAAGCCATTGACATACAACTTGCATCGATCATCCGTGCTGTCAAATACACTGTTCAAACATGTCATACTTGAAAAACAACTTGCAAATTTTGTCTTACAGTCTCAAGGGTTCAACTAAAAGATGGTTATTTAACTTCTTTTTTTACTTTTATTTTTATTTGGTATAATGATGACATGAGATTGAGCTTAAATGGAGAAGTGAGGATTCATATAGCCGTCCCAACTTGTGTGTACTTGTGGTTGATACGGGACCAAAACCCAACGTTTTTAATAAAAAGGTACAAATGCAAAAAGAGTTAATTTAGAGATACACTTTGGGATGACACATAACTATGAGGGACTGTTAGAGCTTCCACCTCATTTGGATCATAAATTGCATCTATGTACTTTGTTCAAGAGGTGCTTGGGGTATGAAGAATCGAAGCTTCATAAGGATTAACAGCTTTTGCCACAGTCAAAGATGTAGAGCTAGACTTCCCAATGATGACATAAACGCTTGTAACCATGCATGCTATCAAGCATAAAGCAACAGACATTCAATCATTACAACTTTTTGCTTGCAACAACAATAACAACATACCCAGTATTATCCCACACCGTGGAGTCAACTTTTTGCTTGCATTTTTTATTTTTTGTTTACTTTCTTTTAACATTGCAGAGGCAATAATCTGACCCGCCATATCAAACCTTTTGATTTAGATTCTGCATTTTATACACTATCTGTCCTCAAAAAAGAGGAATTATACGGCGTTGTTTTCATGACAAAGAATTACAAAGGCCAGAAAGTTGTGCTTGATCAGCATGGAAAAGGCCACAGAAAAGTTTCACTTTCACTTTCACTTTCACTTACATGAAAGGCCTGCGGCAGCACCAGGGAAATGAGATGCAAAACAGATGTCAGTAAATGATGCTATTTGTGCCAAGCCTGAATTTAATATTGCTGGTACTAGTACTGAGAAAAGCTATGAAAAAACACAACGAGAAAGTGATCAAAAGCAATCAATTGAGTGGAAAGGAAATACGTGGAAAGAAGTAGAAGGTCAAAGAGGTCTACTTCACAAAGATCCCTGCTCCTGAATCCGTCAATCCATGAAGCTGAAATAACTTCATGCCATGCTCCCCTTAGCAATGCCACCTGAAATCAAGCATAACGTATAACTCATGTCCAATTTAATTTGAGAAACAAGCACGTGTATAACGTGGAAAACAAAAAAGAAAACCATACACCATATAATATAGGATTGAGTCTTTTAACCTAAAAATATAACAAAAGAGTCAGAGGTCAGCAACAGAAACCTGGATAATCCATTGAACGACTACACCAAGGGAAGCTCCACAGGACAGAAGAACACCACCTATTTAAATAATTTTAAACTTCAATATCTTTTCTGCGTAATATCACTGACGTTACTAAGCAGGCTACATTACCAGAAGAAAGGGCGTCTGATTTTCTGCTGAACGAGTAAAAGAGGCACTGCAACAAATTACAACTGTATTCATGTCGGAATCTACAAGAATCTACTACAAGATACGGAAGAGTCATTCCCTAATGAAATAATACTTGTGACACGGCAAGTCAGAATTTACACTGGCAATCAGGAGCAAGCTAGAGAAGGCGGGGCTAATCGCAGGAAAGACATTTTCTCCTTTTGCACTAGAGTAAAAAGAAACTGTTAGGTGCTCAAAGAACTATTAACAACTGGACAAAAAAAAGACATTCATTAATATGCTACCTCAGATAACCAAATCCAAGACCAACAGGGCCAGCAAAAACAATGCAAGAACTCATAATTTTCAACTGCAAAATATGTGAAATCCAGTTAAATAAGAAAAGGTGTCAAAATCTAAAAGGAGTAAATACCTATTGTGGAAACGGAAACTAAAGGCAAATATGCTCCAATTGGAATGTTGATACAAAGAAAAGGAAAAGACGTACAGAAATGAGTTTACATTTTTTTACATGCACGAAAGGGATATATGTACTTTTAAGTTAGTAAAAGTGGGATAAGGCAAAAAATAATTGGCTAAACAAGCTTGGCCAGATACATAATGGTAGGAAGAAACTCGAGCTGAATTTTGCTGAAAAGTAAATTCATTACCTGACGGATAGCTATTCGGCTTGTTATCTGGCCTTCTGTTGAGGTCCACAGACTGAGAATGGATCAATGAAGTGCTATCAGCAAGAGATACTCACAAACATATAAATGCCTAACAATGACAGTAAAAGAATTTTCTGGTCTAGGTTAATTTAACAAACCTGGGCAGAACAACCTTCAGTTTCGAAGCAAAGGCTAAACAAAGATGCTGTGACTTAGCATGAGCAGGGAAATGACAAGTTGAACGTTGGAAAAAGGCACTAAACATTTTCGAGAATAGAAAGCCAACCTAGATAGTAAAGCCATAGTAAAAAACAAAAACCTGTGACAGGCAGTTCATCATGAGCTATCTGCCGCACTACTTTGAGATGAAAATTCCATTTAAATAATCTCAAGATAGCAATCAGGACATGAATGCAAAATCAAAGTTTAGAAGACCAGATCGTTTACATCTTATATCTTGCGATTTAAATAACACAAAAATTCTTTGGATTTAAACCGTCTTACCCTGGTGCATATACATGAATTATAGACTTGGAAAATATGAACACAAGGGCAGCCACCAGACCTCCTACCTGCATGAAATTCATTTTTGTTGCTAAATGCTTATAATTTTTTAGTTGTGATAGATGAGTAAGAAGAAGGATATATTAAAGCAGTGAGAATTTACATACCAGGATCATGACAGTATTTGCATGCTTAAAAAGCTTTTCCTGACGATCCTGTGGAAGCTTACTGAAGATCATCATCGTGATAGGTCAGAAGTAAGAAATGTACAAGACTATCAACAAGGTGTAAAGGTGGAAACGGGTAATTATTGGGAAACTAGCTCAAAGTCTTTAAACTTGCATCTAAGATTTATGCACCAAGGACAACACAAAAGTCACCATATAGCTGCCCCTTGTCTAGAATGTGCCAATAGTCATACTTAATTCAGGCAGATTTACTTATCAAGAGAGAAGGCAAGATATCACAGTCTACATCTGCATTGATGTCTCAAAATTAAGCATTCACCCACATAATCACTCATTCGCATGTTAGGCCAACATTAAACAGGCCTGTAGATGATGAAGCTAAGTTTTAGGTGTGTGGAGGAGTAGAGTTTGGATGCATAGTTCTTTATCTAACTAAACCCTGTTGGTCTCCAAAGTCTAAACCAGAAGCAGAACTTCAATGTAGACAGAAGGCTAATGACCAGTGAATTTACTCTATGTTAATTAACTTTACATGTAGCTAGTTGCTCCAGGATAAGGAATCAGGGTTTATCACATTGGTTATACATAAAATTTCAAGTATAGCAAGCTTCTTGCTGCTTTAGCTAAATATGGGAATCCAGGGATATGATGCCTTTAGCTCCTAGTAAACATATAGTCTATAGAAGTGAGGGTGCAGAACAACTTTGAATTCAGCATTAGAAAATCAAGAAAATAGCGGATAAGAGATATCAACTAGCCTTAACATAGCTGTCATTGTGATGTGAATAGGACCATTAACACCTGCATGAAATAAGAAGCCAGTGATTAAAAAAAACTTCTCTGTCATCTTCTACACATAAAGCAAAGTATTAACGGTTAACAAGGCATCAACAGAATGCAATATCATGCACAGGTAACAGTCACGATGGCAAGAAACCTTGTAAAATCAGACATAAACAAAGAATGGATTTTTCAACCAAAGATGAACAACTCCAGCACAAGTTGGATTAAGGCTGTGCTGGATGTGACTAAATGTCAAAAACTCCAAGTGAGAGACCTTCTTGGACCAAGAAAAATAATTGTTGCAACAGGAAAATGTAAAGAATTGGAAAGAGAGATATCCGATGATAGACAACAGTGCAGATTTAAGAGAGAGAAATTTCATACTTCTACATTTTATTCTATTCTTCTAAACTTTCAAAATTTTGAAAATATTTATTTTTTTAAAAAAAAGTTTTCCCCACGCGTCACCTCTCCAAAGTTTCATTTACTTTTCTTTTCGTAATGAGTTTTCCACTTTCCTTAAAGGTATAGTCAACAACTGGTAACTACACATCGCTAACAGAAAAAGATGACTGATACTTGTTTTTGATGGGAAAAAAAAACAGTAGCAGTTATGACTAAAGAATAAATCAAGAATAATCATGCATACACAAAAAAATAAAAAAAAATAAAAAAAAATAAAAAGCGAATACAACTCTAAGGACCATGTTAATATGCTTTATATCTTCCTATTATTAAGGATGGATAAACCAACTACTTCATTTTATTCTTTACTCACCACCAAGAACCGATGCAGCAAAACCAGGCAGCACCGAAGCATACCTGATATTAAAGCACCATTCAAATCAGACTAAAATGGTGAGAAGAGTAACAAAACTGAAAACCTTAGAATTGGACAAAGTAAAAAAGCTTTTCAGGAAACATATTAGCAAAAACGTTTTCATGTATGTATTGGACCAACAGTCCTTGTCACTAGTAGCTATCAGCTTGTTCCTAGTATTTATCTCTTTAGATTAGATTGTATTTATCTTCTAGATTAGATGATATCATAGTTAGTTCTTCAGAGTTATCTATTTGATTTAGATAGGATTCTTTAGTTATTTGATTTACATGAAACTCTAGAAAGGTGGTTATTGTAACTTGTATTTAAACTCATTTATGCATTCAATAAGAGACACGGTTTTCCATCATCTATTCAAGTGTTCTTATGGTATCTGAGCCTATACAACTCTAACGAGCACCATCCTATTTTCTTCTCTCCAAGCACCAAATCCTCCAATGACGAAAGATGGAAACACTTCCAGAATTATCAATGCTAACAACACTACTGGTATCAACACCATAGTTCAATTCAACCCCGCTTCCCAACTGCCAATCAAACTTAGTGGCAGTCACAATTTTTCCACTTGGAAAGCTCAGTTTTCCATGCTTATGCACATGACCTCTATGGTCACCTTGATGGATCTACCCCGCCTCCCAACCCGAGCACCACTTTTGGCACCAACACGACTCCCAACCCTGCTTATACACTTTGGTTCCATCAGGATCAACTCATTCAAAACGCCCTTATGGCATCTGTTGATCCTGCAATTGCCTCCACAGTTGCTGTTGTCAACACATCAAAGCAAGCTTGGGACTCTTTGCATACTCCTTATGCAAACAAGTCCCAAACTCGTAATCTCTCAACGTATTCGGTCCCTTTCGGATGAACTAGCCACTGCTGGTGCCCCTGTTACTAACTCCGAACTCATTGTCAAAATCCTTAGTAGACTTGGCCCTGCGTTTCGCGAGATCTCGATTGTTATACGTGCACGTGACACCACAGTAACCTATGAAGAACTGTATGAGAAGCTGCTTGACCATGAGCTCTTTCTCCGTCATGAGGTTAAGAAAATGCAGAGCCCAATCACTGCTGCGGTGGCCACTCGCAACAAACCAACCAATAATTCCAACAACCGCAACAATCACCGTCAGAACAATAATGGTACGCCTACTCAGAATCCTCAACTATGGCGCCAGAATGCTCGCTCCTATCTGCCAACTTAGTGGCAAGCCCCGAATAACAATAATTTCACTAATGTTATCCGATGTCAGTTGTGCAACAAAATTGGCCACATTGCAAGTGTCTGCAAATCTAAATCTCACAATCACTTTGAGGCTAAAGCTAATTATGCTTGCGGTTTCACCTCTACTGCCAACACATGGATTATGGATTATGGAGCTACTCATCATCTCACAACAGAGCCACACAATTTACAGGAATATCATGGCAATGAGAATGTCTCTATGGGTGATGGTAACAAAATTCCCATAACTCATACTGGTTCAACTCAGTTAAAAGCATCAAATAATGTTTTTATCTAACCCACACTCTATGTGCTCCTGACATCAAACGTAAACTTATCTTTGTCTCCAAATTTTGCCAAGATAATCTAACATCTATCGAATTTTTTCCTTTGGATTTTCTTGTGAAGGATCTGAAAACGCGAGTACCACTGGTGCGAGGCCGGAATAAACATGGAGTGTATGAGTGGCCCAAGTCATATCCACCACCACCTCCGCAAGCTCACATATCCTCTACCACGGCTTCCATGACCACATGGCATCGTAGACTAGGTCATCCACATTCCAAAGTTCTTAGGTATATCTAGAATAAATTTTCACTTCCATTCTCTGAGCGAGACAAGTTTCTTTTTTGTAATACTTGTTCATCTAATAAAGCCCATCGGCAACCATTTAGTCAGTTGAGTTTGACAAATTCCAAACCTCTTCAAATATTTTTTAGTGATTTATGGGGACCCTCTCCAATTTTATCCATTGATAAAAAATTGTATTATTGCTTGTTTGTTGATCAATACACTCGATATACATGGTTGTACACTTTAAAAAATAAAAGTGAGGTCAAAGAGCTTTTTCGAAAATTCCACCCTCAAATGGAAAAACACTTCGATACCAAAATTTTATCACTTTATACTGATGGTGGAGGGGAGTATAAAAGTCTTGACTCTTATCTCGCCCTTTACGGTATCGAGCATCTTTCTACACCACCTTATACCCCTCAAAGGGTGCTCTTGCAGAGAGACGACATCGCCATATTATTGGAAGTGCAAGAACGCTACTTTATGAGACATCTCTTCCATCAATTATTTGGTCATTCGCGTGTCAAAGTGTTGTTTATTTAATCAATCGTCTTCCCACCTCACTTTTAAATAACCAGTCCCCATTTCAAAAATTATTTGGTGAAATACCCAATTATGATGCTCTTAAAATTTTTGGTTGTCTATGCTATCCTTGGCTCAAACCTTATTCTAAAAATAAACTTGAACCCAGGTCTACTCCATGTGCTTATCTCGGTTTCTCTGTAACCCATCATTGCCACCAATATTTTGATCCCGTGTCATCGAAAATTTATTTATCTCGTGATGTGCAATTTTTTGAGAATATTTTTCCCTTCAAAAATATATTTTCAAATATTGCACTTAAATCACATAAATTGGAATGGGATAAAATCACAAATAAAGAAAACCCACCCCTCACTTTCCCTTATTTTCAGAATTACCCAACCTATTATAAATCCCACACAAAATAAAATCAGTGAAATTGAACCCAGTCATAATACGACAGAATCCCTCCCCCAACATCCTTCATCTCCTAATAAAACTCCAGCTACAAATCAATCACCTCCACCCGAGATTTCCGGCGTATTACCGGTGGTACAAGCAGATTTGGGATCTTCACACACTCCTACATCAGGTATGTCTCTATCTCTTCCTACTCTATCTCCTCTTGATAATTCCAGCTCTTCAAGTCCATCCCCATCGCAGTCCTGACCTCAGCCACCCTCTAAAATCTCTATAAATTTACCTCATACATCAACCAAATCCATCCCAACCTCTATGGCACCACTGTTAGTGTATCAACGACGCACCCCGAACCCAAAATCAAACAATTCGATGGCCCCCCGCCTACCACCATTGTTCCTCCCGTTGAGCACCAAGCAGAACCACCCATGTAGCACAATCCTTCTTCTCTCAATCGCGTAGTTACTCGCTCGCAGAATAACATTCAAAAACCAAAAAAGATGTTTGACTACGAACCTACACTCGGAACCTACACTCGTACCCCACACTTTCAAACAAGCCCAAAAACATCCGGAGTGGAGAGCAGCAATGAAAAATGAATTTGATGCTTTACTGAATAACCACACTTGGGAACTTATTCCAAATGATCCCTCTAAGAATGTTGTTTCATGTAAGTGGCTTTTCAGGATTAAGAGGTAAGCGGATGGCTCTATTGATCGGTACAAAGCGAGACTGGTTGCAAAGGGATTTACTCAGAGGCCGGGTATTGACTTTCACTTTACTTTCAGTGCAGTGGTCAAACCCACTACTGTGCGCATCATACTTGTTGTTGCCCTTCGTTTTCACTGGCCTCTTCGTCAGCTCGATGTCAACAATGCATTTCTTCAAGGTGACCTTGAAGAAGAGTTCGTCATGACGCAACCTCCGGGTTTTGCTTGTGGTAATAATCCGACTCATATTTGTAAGTTGCGCAAGGCAATTTATGGCTTGAAGCAAGCACCTCGGGCTTAGTATAATGCACTAAAAGGTCATCTCTCCTACATGGGATTTGTCAAGACTGAATCTGACAACTCCTTATTCACTCGGCATAGCAACGCTGGTTTCATGTTTATTTTGGTATATGTTGATGATATCATAGTTACTGGTAGCAACTCTATCACTGTGAATGAGGTTATTACTTCCCTTGCCTCTCGTTTTCAATTAAAGATTTGGGAAATCTTAATTATTTTCTTGGTGTTGAGGTGATTCGGAGTTCTGATGATATTATTCTCTCTCAAGCTAATTATGTCAATGAGATCTTGAATGATGAGTTGATGGCTGATTGTAAGAGCGCTAACACACCAATGAGTGCCTCTGCGTTGCTAAAACTCAATGATGGGGCTCCCCTAACAGATGCAACTCGCTATCGTCGAGTCCTAGGAAGACCTCAATATTTATCTTTTACAGGGCCGGATATTTCCTACGCTGTCAATAAATTGTCCCGGTTTATGCAATCACCATCTGATCTTCATTGGAAATCTATGAAACGTGTTCTCCGGTACCTTCGTGGTACAATTCAGTTTGGCTTGCGTGTGTCCCCGAACGTTGATTTCAATTTGCACATGTATTCTGATGTTGATTGGGCTGGAGATCTCACTGACAGATCCTCCACGTCTGGCTATATTCTGTTCCTTGACCGAAACCCCATCAGTTGGTCTTCAAAAAAGCAAAAAATTGTTGCTCGCTCATCAACTGAAGCCGAATACAGAGTTGTTGCCAATGCTCTTACCGAACTGTTATGGGTGAGAAACTTATTGCTTGAGATGCGGCTTCCTATCAGAGATACCCCTACGATCTAGTGTGACAACATTGGTATCACTTATCTAAGTGAGAATCTGGGCCTGCATAGTCGCATGAAGCATGTCGAGGTGGACTTTCATTTTGTGCGCAACCATGTTGCACGCAAGGCGGTTCGAGTTGTTCATGTTCATTCAGCTGACCAACTAGCTGATACGCTCACTAAAGCACTTGCCAAACCAGCGTTTGATCGCAATTTGTTCAAGTTAGGCTTAGTGACACATAGTCTAACTTGAGGGGGGCGTATTGGACCAACAGTCCTTGTCACTAGTAGCTACCAACTTGTTCCTAGTATTTATCTCTTTAGATTAGATTGCATTTATCTTCTAGATTAGATGATATCATAGTTAGTTCTTCAGAGTTATCTATTTGATTTAGATAGGATTCTTTAGTTACTTGATTTACATGAAACTCTAGAAAGGTGGTTATTGTAACTTGTATTTAAACTCATTTATGCATTCAATAAGAGACACAATTTTCCATCATCTATTCAAGTGTTCTTAGTATGAGCTTACCTGAAGGCAGTTGCCACCGGACCAATGCCAAAAACTGAAGCTATAACAATCTCCCTCATTAATCCCTACGTGACCAAAAATCGGAAAACCGAAAACAACAAAACTATTGAGGCAAAAAATTAAAGGTTTAAACAGTAAATACACTTGAAAAATACTACTAATTGAAAAATAATCACCAGAACTTTGCTAGTGATTGTGGCAATACCAATCCATGTCACATTTCTAAACTGCAGTTTACCTACATGAAAAGAAAAAGTAAAGGTTTGACAAGTACACACATATACATATATATAGGTTTGTAAATGACGGACCAGGGGACAATACAAAGTCATTGTGAGTTGAATCACAATCAAACGCAATGTTATTGTTGCTTGAAGCTGCTGATGGATGAGAAGATATTTGTCTTCCGGATATAATTCGGATTCGCCGGAATTCATTGGGAGAGCGATGAGTTTTTGCGAATAGGAGAGAAATGGAAACAATTTTGCGCGGGTGAATGAGTTGCAAAGAAGATTTGGAGATCGGCGACGGGGATTGAAGTTGACTACAGTCAACGAGCGTATAGCGGGCGGTTGAATACATTTCCGGCGGCAAAATCGACGGAGGCAATTACGGCCGCTGCGAAGCTGCCTTTTGGCGCCAAAATAGAAGGCCCGAATCTCGGGGGAAACCCCACAAATAACCCGATTTGAAAAATAGATAAACTTTGAAAAGAAATCGAAATTTAGCACGGTAATTATAAAATCTGAACAAAAATATGTTTAAATTTTCAAAAAACAAAATTCAGTACGCGTTTGAATTTTTTATATATGAGATCCAGCATGAGTTCATAATCTAACATATTATGCTCGAACTTTCAATATTTCAGCTAAAATAATGGCTATTTTTGAATTTACAATTGCTTGCAATTTTTTAATGAATATACAAATGCTAGGTATTTTTTGGATTGTAAGTCCGAAAACTGGCTAGATCATCCTATTTTCAACCGAATCTTGCCGGTAAAAGACTTGGGCCAATACACTGTATATTGGGCCGATTTGAAGCCCAGAATCTTGGTACCCGAACTTCCAGCCTGTAGCCTCGGCACCTATACTTGTTACATTTACAATTACATTTGTGTTTTTTTAATAAGATTTCTAAATTAATTTGTTAATTTTTTGTTTTTGACAATCTATTCTAGAAATTCATATCTTGTAAACTATTTTTCACTTATAGTATAGTCAAAACTTACCAATATTACCATGAATTCATTCTCTGGCTTTCAACTATATTTGGAGGGAAATAATGAGCCATCCACTTAACCAGACCTGTTTAAAATCGAACCGAAACCGTTAATCGAACCGAATAGATGGGTTATTGGCTTATTAGTATTATATTATCGGGGTAATGGGCGATGAACGGATTAAAATTATTTAATTAACGGCTTCATGGTTTGGAGGCGGATTACTCAATTTTCTTATCGGTTGAACCGTTAACCCATTATATTTACACTCCTATGGATCTTAATGTAGCAAGAACTCGTAAGACTTGTTGTCCATTCCAATTTATAACTTTCCCACTCGAATTTTCAATTCCATCCCGCTCATCAGATATGTTAAGAAAATCACCCATAAAAAAGAGTTCATTCCAATATTATGCCAAACATCTTTTGTTTGGTTTAGCCAATAAACTGCTCGATAATCGTTAATCTCTAATTATAATAAAAAAATTAACATTCAAAATTATAATAAAAATTAGATGTCTTCACATCTCGACATTCTTTTGCAGGTGAATAGGTAACTTTTTTTTGCCACAAATCACAATGCATACTCATCGACTCCTGATAAGTGGATGAATGATCAATAAGTATTGTGATGGAACGATGAATACTTATTTATTTTTTATTAGAAATTTTGGATTCAAACGGAGCATAAATTATTTTCGTGCGAAATTCAGATTTAATGAGAAACAAAAAAAGATGCATGGATGCATTGATGAACTGACGAGTTTATCTCGTGTACGAGTCGTTTCATAAATGGCCTTGGTGGAAATATGTCAGTTTTACATTAATTCTGTGTACAAAGCTAAGTTTGGCCAGGGCCACGACTTTTAAAGCGTACTTTCCCGACAAAGGATAGTGGAATAATTAGGAAACTTCATTAAATAACTACTTTTTTCGATTCATAATAAGTGACTAATTTGTTTTGGACACACTCATTCAAAAGTTATTTGGTTGGAATACGATTTATAACGGTATAAGTTATATCGGTATAAGTTATATTGGGATAAATTATGATGGGATTAGATATGTTGTGATTGTTGTTTATTCATTGTTTGGTAAGTTGTATTAAGATGACAATTGCATAATTTTTAAGAAGAAGGTATAAGTTATACCGGTGCTAATTACCCCACATTCTATAATGTATAAGTTATCCCACTGTTAAAATTAACATCAGGATAATTTATACCTGGTTTGCTAACCAAACAGGGTATTAAAGTGGTATTTAATTTTTATACCACCCTTATACCTTCATATACCTCATACCAAACGACCCCTAAGGAAATACAATATTTTAGACAAAAATAGTTAGTGTGACTAAACTGCCCTTAATTAAATATTGCAGCATAGTTAATGTGAGGAGTAAAAGACTTTTTAGAGATACGTACATAAGAGTACTTTTGGAAAAACAAATTGATTTTTTCTTGATTATATAAATGGACACTAGGGGTATTCGTAAAAACCCGAAAAATCGAACCAAACCGACCAAAAAAACGGACACATTTTAGGTTTGGTTTGGTTTTGGTTTTGAATTTTAAAACCGATCAAATTTGGTTTGGTTTTGGTTTCAGTCAAAAAATAACCGAAAAAACCCGAACCAAATCGACTATAAAAGTAGCTATTTAAGTTTATTATTACACTTATATATATATATATATATGTAAATTTTTTATATAAAGTTTCTAAGATTTTATGGTATACATTAGTCATTTATATTTTTAGTCTAGTTCTTTGCTATTTAATAATCTAATTTTCTGCCCTTACATTCTAGTTTCATTGGTAATTTTCTTTCGCTAAGTATAAAAAAAATTATTTCATGCTAAAAATAAATCGATTTTTAATTGAGTATTTAAATTATCATCAATATATCTTGGTAAATGATAAATTTCTCAAATAGCAATTGATTTGATAGTGTTATGTTGAAAATGTAGTCGTCGGAATATGTATTTGGTAGTGTATGTCCCATATTTAAGAAAAAAATTGATAAATAACCGGAAAAATCAAAAAACTGACAAAAACCGAATCGATACAAAACTGACTTAATTTGTTTGGATTGGTTCTAATATTTGAAAAACCGACTTACTTGGTTTGGTTTCTTTTTTGGGAAAAATTGCCCCCAATTGAAACATGAACACCCCTAATGGCGACACTTATTTTGAACCAAAATAAAAAAACTTATTTTTTCATAATTGAAGTGTTTGGCCAAGCTTTTAGAAGGTAAAAAACCGCTTTTGAGTAGAAGCAGAAGCAGCAATTTCGGAGAAGCAGAAAAAAGTAGTTTTTTTCGAAAATCACTTTTAAGAAAAATACACTTATAAGCACTTTTTAAAAACTCAGTCAAACACAAATTGCTGCTTAGAAATGTTTTTCAAATTAATTAGTCAAATACAAATCGCTTTTTCCAAAAAATACTTTTGAAAAAAACGCTTTTAAAACAAAAATATTTCTCAAAATAAATTAATTTTTCCAGATTGGTCGAACAAGCTATTAGTGCAAATACTTCTTATTAAAAAAACACGCAATAGAGCAATTTGTATCACTACGACAATAACTTATTACTAGTTGATTGGTGATAATTAAGTATTGGAGTACGTTTTACCAGCAAATCTTTTTCACGTTGTAATCCATTATTTTGGTCCACCTTTTTACAAAGTAATACTTTATTAGCACGAATGGAGTATTAAATATAGATCTAGAAAAAAGAGACAAAAGATGTATAATGGACAGTGACACCAAGAATGTTAACATATATAGTAGATACACAACATATGAATAAATCCATATCAGTCATGTGTTGGATCAACAATAGTGAGTGAGGTTTGTGACTAATAACGTGAATACATTTTGATAAAATCATTAATAGTTATTAAAAAAAATGCAATGAAAAATAGGACACGATGCATGTTTAAATCTCGTATCAATTAATTATACGAGTATAAAGTCAAATAATGTGTAAAAGGTAATCTGTTCAGCTTTTAAATTAACCCAAACAATCTCATATATTTTTTACATCATGATTATGAACGATTTTTACTATCAAATTAACTTTTGAGGTCGAGTAAGCTACGAAGTTCATTTCTTAGTGTCGTATTAAAATGAGACTCATCCTTAATGTTTGTTATCCAATGTTGTGCCACTAATGTTATGTTACTCTACAATTTGGAATTTCACTTTTGAACGGATGGAAAAATATTATAATATTATATTCATTAATTATGTTATGGTTGTTATTGTTGTTATTATCTTTATTATTTTATTACATTAATTGATTGAGTTTAAGTTAAAGTATCAACGACATATAAAATATTGATACTATCAGATCATCCAAATAAAATATACAATAAATTATCATAAAAAGTAGAATCTTGAAAATAAGGCAAGGTTACATGTTATATCAAGTTAACTGACATGATAATGTAAGTTGAGTTGTGTAAGAAGTAGAGATTTTATTAACGCCATATAATTGAGAAAAACCTTTAAGAGGGGATTGCGGCGTGGGTTTATTGGTCGCTACGGTATAATATTTAGATATTCGGTTCGGATATTAATTAGTATATGGAGTCATATACGATAATATTCTTAATTAAAGTACTCAAATATACAAAAACTAAAAATGTTTGTTAACAAAAGTTTTGTCCAAAAAACAGTATATACCAACCTAGAAAGAGAAAACTTAGATAAACGTCTTGTTATTTGTTTAGAGTTAATCGATGAACTTAGAAAATAAAAAATAAAAAAAATAGAATTTTTATACTTATATTATAATTAAATAAATGTATTGTGTAATATAATATATATTTCGGTATAGTATCGACACTTCGATATTTTATTTTAAAATATCAAATATCATACCTAATACCATATATATTATTTTTAAAACGTAAACTAAGTATCATGCCGAATATCAAAATATCGAATATCGAATACCAAGATTTTAAATTTCGGTACGATAATTGAATATTTACCAAATTATGCACAATCATAGATTAAGGCTTCTCGAAAATCTTTTTTTCTTTCAAATAATATTTGCTAGTAGTATTTTTTTTGGAATTTTTACATTCCTATGCCACATATATATGATTGCCAATTTCTGAAAACGATGAAGAACAGAATGTAGCAATTTCGACTTGTTGAATCTCGAAGGTCTGAATTCTACAATTTGAATTCAGTTCGTTGAAGCTGATCGTTCTTTTTTTTTTTAATTAAATGGTAGTTTGAGAGTAAATTTCGCAGATATGAGATATTCTTTCCATTTCAAAAGTGGAATTTAATGTTGAATAAATCAATCAGAAGATTTGGTCCTTATTTTTCGCACGTATTTTAGGGAAGAATCTACCTTTTTTTATGCTTAATATATGAATGGTACATAAATTATAGAAAAAACGTGAACATGACTAGTAATTTAGATACTATAAATATAAGTAATAAGGTTACATATATGATATAGGTTGGAAGAAATCCCTTTCTTTTTTTTTCCTTTCTTCGTAGGTCGACCTCATTTCAAACAATCCTAGGGAGGTAGGGCCCAGGTAGCGGTGACGGCTCAACAAAAAGCAAAGACTTCCCCAAAAGTCTAAACCAAAACCCAATTAGTTAGACAGCAAAAGATGTAACCTCTCTTTTAGAAATGATTTTATGAGATTTTCCTAACTTTTTTGACTCTTTCTTAATGCTATTTCGCCACCGACACCATTTTTTAATCTGAAAAATGGTGAAATTCGATGAGTGAGACTTAATACTGGAATTATTCAACTTTTCAGCAAATCATGTTGGTTTCTAAAGTCGTGGAATTCTATTC
This sequence comes from Nicotiana undulata, assembly GCA_005239495.1. NCBI lineage: Eukaryota > Viridiplantae > Streptophyta > Magnoliopsida > Solanales > Solanaceae > Nicotiana > Nicotiana undulata. Next base: position 57,613 of record ML271277.1, read on the forward strand.
ATTCAAGTACTTTATGGCAAAAACATTATTTGTTAAATCAAACAAACAGTAAGTTTTACCAAACTTTTTTTTTTACCTTAGGAAAATTAGCATTCGCTGAAGCCTCTGCCACATCATCTGCCCTTCGGTGAGCATTCTATGTGCATTGAGTAAACTTCATTGTGTAACAACCTCCAAACTATATAATGGATGTAAATCGCACTAGGTAAGCCATGTGCCACAAGCTCACACCCAGAAGGCATTGAGGACGTAGGTACAGTTGGCTAGCGCGTAGGTCTCATAGCTTAAGAGTTTCACCCAATTTTAATATTTTAATCTGTAATGATTAATCTGTTTAGAGTTTCCTCTATGGTATAAACAACTCGACAGTATATTTACAAGATTGTTGAACTGTTATTCCAGTTCATAAGTGTGTTGTAGTACAATATCATAATATAGAATCACACAAAACCTATAGCTTTCTGCCTTTAGGAAAATCATTCTTTTTATTTGCAGTAAAGGAAATACACTGCGTATGAAGGATATATTCCATTATGTAAATATTTGTTTATCAGTTTTTTTTTTGTTTCCCATCCCGTGTTCGGTATTCACGTGGGGGCCCGATTAATTCTGGATTCGCTCCGGAAAGTCCCACATTGGAGGGTAAAACGCTCATTAACAAAGGCAATTTCATACACAGAGACTCGAACGCGAGACTTCTAGTTAAGGATTAAGAAATACTTACCACTCCACCACAACCCTTGTTGGTATTTAGTGGTAGTTGGACAAAAGTGAGGTATGAGTGTGGAAAAAGAGAGTTGTGAGAAAGTAAAAAAATGCAGTCTACCATATATTTACTACAGAAAAAAAACATTATTTTTGTAGTGAAATATTAGACTCAATAGCTAGTCTAAATTTGTTTGACTCATACGACGTTGTTGGACTGAAGTGTTTAATAAATAAGTCAAGAACACTAATGCTCAAGAAATCGAGATATCAAATTACGTCTCAGTTTGATAATCCTATTGTGTTTTCTTAAAAGAAAAATCACATACTGATATTTACCAACACTTAATAATATATATAAGTTTTAGTTCCACGAATAATTCTCTGTACCATTTTCAAAATTGTCTATGTCTGACCCCTTTCAAAAGTCAACGTAACCTCCTTGTGCTTAGTCTAAATATTGTCTTAGAAGACTTTGAAGGCATTTTAGGCAGTAAAATTATGTGAGATCAGATGCGATCTGCATTATTTTCTTAGAATAAAAGTAACTTAAAATATAAATAATCAAATAGAAAAGTCCAAAACTTTTGATTTCTAAAATAAAGATTTGATTTCGTGCATCTTTCGTCGCCCAAAGAATTAGAAATTAGAAAAAAATAAGTGAGATAACGTAATGCCATTAGATTGAAAGCAGCATGCCGTACACATCCATTTTGGTTTAAATTATTTCAAGCCCCATTAATATAGTCATTGTTTGGTTTCCCCTATATTAAATTTTTGTAAACAATATGAAGAGTCTTCGTTAATTAAAAGTGATTAAATCATAATCAAATTTCGACTGTTAATAATTCATTTTCATTCAAATGCCCCAGCTACATATTTTGGATCAAAAGTAGAGGTTTAATCAATGTGACGATATTACTTTTTTCTTTGGGCGATACAATTAAAGGGATTTCTTCAGTTGAGGTCTATCGAAAATAATTCCGTTATACGTATATATTATCCTCTCAAGTTTTCATACCGTGTCGGATATGTTGTTTTTGTTGTTAACTAAAGGGAACACCCAATGAAATATTTAAGTGTCACTACAAAAGGTTATGGTAGATGGAATGAGGAATAAGTACCGGATCTTTACAGAGATAGCCAACCATATTTACTATTTATTTTGTTTAGCCATATACATTAATTTATACATAGTTATACACATGTAACACATAAGTTATGCATATATTTTACATTCACGAATTATTTTTAATTTAAGTGATTGAGTAATTAATTATTTGGATTAATTCTTCGATAAGTACCACTTCATTCTTAATGAATAGTTTCGTCTTCAATATAGATCACTTTACCTTCCGCGCGCAGTTGGATTCCTGACGGGAATCTAAATTAATCTAAGACCAAAGCAGATACTATCAAATATCGGGTGAAAATAACTAAGAGAGTAAATAAAGTGAAAATCCAAACACGATCCGTACAAGATAATAGTAGTAGGAGTACTGGTTTTCAGTAGCTGATAGCAGCCGCTATCACTTGTTTGAGTGGTATTGTCCCTTGGGAATGGGAAAGGATAAGGACAGATCTATACCCCAAGCATGTGTAAGTAAGTGTATGTATTGTATTTGTACTCAATTTATACACTTACATGATAAATACTACAGTACTATTAATATGCATGTATCAATTAATGTATTGTTATCTACCACTGTATTTGTAAACTAATTCTGGAGAAAATAAAATAATATATAAACAGAAATGCACACAAAGCAAAAATCAATTCGAGCCCACTGAATTTACAATATTTCCTAAATGAATTTATTCCCCTCCTAGTACCTAAGGTTATGGATTATTTCCTCCCAGGATAGAACGAATTACACATCGGTGTAGTGGTACTTCAAACCCAGTGTTTCAGTGAACAAAAAGCTCGGTAGCAAATCACACTTACTTGATACTTTTGCTTTCTTTGAAGTTAAAACTCAGAAATTCGTATGGGAAATCTGAGAAAAATGTACTTGTATTTATAGTCAATGTTGGGTTGAAATATGAAGATGTGCAACTATTCAGAATAGTTATTTATGCAAAATGACCACAACATAAATGTCATAACATAAATGGCTATTAACTCAACAATAAACCGGGAGAATTGAAGAGATCACAATCCTAATCTGAATCCGAAGCCGAGCCAAGGCGAGCGACGTCGACGAGGACATCGCGAGGCTTCCTTTCTTCTCAACTCTTTACAAGCTAGAAGAAGAGCAATTGTTTATATATCCACCAAAAACCTTTTTCTCTTCCTATATGGGACAATATCCCTTTGTCAAAGAAGGAAACTCAAATATTTCATTTTTCCCTCCATTTCCATTCACCCTAAGCTTAACCAAAGCTTAAAACCCAACATGTATCACTAGTAGCTTGGGATAAAGTTTGCTTGCCAAAAAGTTGTGGAGGCTTGAACATCAAAAAGTGTAAAGAGTGGAATAAGGCCCTAGTTGGGAAGTTGGTTTGGCAATTTATTGTGAAAAAGGACAGTTTATGGGTAAAATGGGTGCATGGATTATATATAAAATCAGATTCAAGCATTTGGACTCACATAGCCTCTCACGACAGCAACTGGTACTTGAAGCGGCAAATGTAAAATTGGTTTCAGCAAGATTAATACATATTAAGCCATTCATGACAATACTCAACTATAAAAGAGCTACCTAGCCATTATTGGGAATCATAGAAAATTAGATATTACTGACCTTATTTGGAATGCAACTGCTCAGCCTAAACACAGATTTATCACCTGGCCGGCCTATCAGAACAGAGTGCTAACAGAGGAGAGACTACAACAGTTGCACGTTTCAGTCAATGACACTAAATGTTGCATGTGCAATGACCAAGTTGATGAGACTGCCCAACACTTACTCATGGATTGTAGATGGTCTAAGGAAGTGAGAAGTACAGTAATGCAATGGGATGGTATTCAACTGGTTGGAGGTGATGTAGCCCTGGTTCTAGGGAGTATTAAGAATGAGAAATGGAAGCAATTCAAAAAAGAGGTAGGTGCAGCTATACTGAAAGCAGTTATCTATCACACATGGGAAGTTAGGAATTGAAAACTTTTTAGAGGAACAAATTAAAAACGAAGTAATAGATAGGCTGGAAGTAAATAGGAATTCCAGGAAAGCAAGGAAATGTAGAGGCTTTTAGCAGGCAAGAGTTGTGTAGTTCAGATATGTTGAGGCCATTACTTTTGTGAGGAGGTACTCTTTAGTTTGTAATTGTTTTGATTGATATTAATGGTAATATCAGATGCTACGAGCCTCCAAATCCGATCTTCACCGTTCAAATCAAATACTAAGATGTTACGAACACTCAGGCAAAATTGCAGCCCGATCCAAAGGTTAACGAATCAGAAAACGTGATTTGAAGTTGGCTGGTCAGAATAAATATCTGCAGCAAAACGAATACTTTTCTTCTCTCTTCTCTCTTGATGAAAGCTCTCTCAAAAATCACTTTTATGTGCTTAAGTCTTTCAAAGACTTGTATCAATGAACATTGAACAATTATCCAAGGTTATCCTATTTATAGATAATGAGTGGTGTTTTCTCTTAAAGCAAAACAAAATAGGAATAAAAACCGAATCCAATTTCGAATAGGAATGGAAACCAAAGGAGAATAGGAATATGCCATTGGACCTTTGGCTGGACAACATGGGCATGAGCCCAACAAACTCCCCCTCCAGCCAAGGGGCCAAATGTGACTTCAAGTAGAGGAACTATTGACAAGCTTTATGCCTGCCAATTTTCTCCAACACGCATGCTTATCTGCAAGCTCAATTACAAAGTCCTCAGGATGCTCCATATAAATCTCCTCATCTAACTCACCATGAAGAAAAACAGTCTTGACCTCCATCTGCTTAACCTCTATATCTAGACTCGCGGCTAAGCCTAGAACCACACGAATAGAAGCCATCTTCGCAATAGGAGAAAAAATTTCATCAAAGTCAACTCCCTTCTTCTGGCCAAAACCTTTAACAATTAACCTCGCCTTGTATCTAGGCGCAGAGGTATGGTTATCTTGCTTTATTCTGAATATCCATTTGTTAGATAAAGATCTCTTACCTTTCAGCAATTTCACTAACTCATACGTGCTATTCTCATGGAGTGACTTCATCTCTTCTTCCATGACTTCAATCCACTGATCTTTGTGAGTATCTTGCATGGCTTCATCATAATTCTCAAGTTCTCCCATGTCAGTTAAAAGTACATACTCATCAGGAGCATAGCGCATGAATGTTTGTTTCTCCCTTGTAGATCTTGTAAGAGAGGTTTCAGGAGCATTCAAAGTAGTTACCTTAGCAGGAATTGGTTGATGATCAACCACAACTTCATCAACTGGAGCATCCATAACATCTACACCATGATGATCATTTTGATCTTGATCACTATCTTTTGTTATTTTTTTGGGTTCCTTCATGTGCAATAGGTGCCTTAGCAATTGAAACTGGATCAATATCAACTAAGCTCTCATTACTCTGAGAATCTATCTTCTCAGTTATGTCAATATCTNTCATCCTGTTTCGATCTCTCATTTTTAGGAATATGCACACAAGCTTTACACCCAAAAACTCTCATATGATCATAAGAAACATCTTTGGCAAACCAAACTCTATCTGGGACATCACCATCCAAAGCAACAACATGAGACAAATTGATAACATAGGCAACAGTGTTAAGTGCTTCCGCCCAAAATGTATTTGGAAGTTTAGCCTCTGAAAGCAAACATCTAACTCTCTCAACTAGAGTTCTATTCATTCTCTCTGCCAAACCATTCAATTGAGGCGTCTTGGGCGGAGTTTTCTGATGACGAATTCCTTGTTCTTTGCAATAGTTATCAAAGGGACCACAATATTCATCACCATTGTCAATGCGAATACATTTTAATTTTTTTCTCGTCTGTCTCTCAGCTAAGGCCTGAAATTCTTTAAACACGCCAAGTGCTTGATCTTTAGATTTTAAAGGATACACCTAGAGCTTACGAGAATGATCATCAATGAATGTCACAAAGTAAAGTGCACCACCTTTTGACTTTACTTTAAAGGACCACACAAATCAGAGTGTACTAGCTCCAATAAATCGTGCTTTTTTTAGGGAGGATGGCTATGAAAGGAAACCCTTTTCTGTTTGCCAGCTAAACAATGGATACACCTTTTCAGCTTTGCTTGTTTCACTCCAGAAAGCAAACTTTTCTTAGCCAAACACGTAATCCCCCTCTCACTCATATGACTTAATCTTCTGTGCCACAATTCTGATAAAGTATCACTTTCCACCAGATTTATGGAGTCATTAAGAATAGAACCCTGTGTCACATATAAATGACCAGACTTGACTCCTCGACCACTACTAACGAGCCCTTGGTGAGCTTCCATTGGCCATTAAAGAGGGCATTATGGTAACCTTCATCGTCTAATCTTCCTGCGGTGATCAATTTGAAAGGGAAGTCTGGAGCATGCTTGACATCTTGAAGAACTAACGTTGAACCATTATTAGTTTTCAAGCAAACTGTACCAACACCAAATACCTTAACTTCACTGGCATTGCCCATCGTTAATACTCCAAAATCAACAAGAGTATAAGATGAGAAAAAATCTTTTCTTGGTGTGACATGTGCGGTAGCTCCAGAATCTACTATCCAGCTCGTCTCATGGGATACCAAATTGATGATATTTTCATCATAAGCAAAAAGAAGGTCATCTCGAACAATAACAACAATATTATTCTCGTTATTTTCAACTTTCTTTCCTTCTCTAGTGTCTTGCAACCGCTTGTGGCAAAACCTTTTGATGTGTCCTTTCTTGCCACAATGGTTGCATGTAATGTTATAGTATTTGGACCTTGACTTACTTATACTTTTACCTCTATTCCTCGAGCCTCTTGTTATATCTCTTCCCCGGTCTTGTGTAACCAAGATATCTGCTTGCGAGGACGAACCCTGAGATTTTCTCCTTACTTCCTCGTTCAACACACCACTCTTGGCATATTCCATCGTCACCTTACCTCCAGGAGCTGAATTTGTCAAAGAAACACGAAGAGTTTCCCAAGAGTCAGGCAGAGTATTAAGAAGCCAAAGTCCTTGTATCTCATCATCAAAATTAACTCTTATTCCAGACAGCTGATCAAGGACGCCCTGAAAATCATTTATGTGATCACGGATAAGGCTTCCTTCCTTGTATTTAAAGTTCATCAATTGCTTTAGCAGGAACAACTTGTTGTTCCCAGTTTTGGATGCATAAAGAGTCTCTATCTTTTCCCACAATGATCTCGCATGTGTCTCATTCACAATATGGTTGCGAACATTATCTTCAACCCATTGTCGTATATATCCACATACTTGTTGGTGCTCGAAATCCCAATCTTCATCAGATATACTCTCGGGTTTATGAGCTGAAAAAACGGGTAGATGCATCTTCTTCACGAACAATAAATCTTTCATCTTGCTTCTCCAAACATTATAGTTTCTCCCATTTAAACATATCATCTTGCTCATATTCGCCTCCATTTCGTAACAACCTGGATAAATAACCAAGGCTCTGATACCACTATTATGTCGAGGAAGAGGCGAACCCGAAAATATAGAAGATAAAAAACATCAAATTTTAACGTGGAAAACCCTTCAAATCGAAGGTAAAAACCACGGGATCACAAAGATCCAAAAAACTCCACTATAACAATAAGAGGGTTACAAAAGTTCTCCAAATTGACTACACAACAAGTGCCAAATGCGGAGCAACAATATCAACAAGAGCAACAACTAATCAATTGAAGAAAGAGGAGAATCCACAAAAACAAAGCTGTTGTCCAAGGCTCGAAATCGGATGCTACGGGCCTCCAAATCTGATCTTCACCGTTCAAATCTAATACTAAGATGTTACGAACACTCAGTCAAAATTTCAGCCCGATCCAACGGTTAACGAAGTAGAACATGATTTGAAGTTGGCTGGTCGGAATAAAAATCTACAGCAATATATACTTCTTTAATTTCGCTTCACGAGACATTTATAGACGTACAAAATACGTGTTGTACAAAGAAATAATACATGTCATAATACACATAAGGAGTCTTTTGTTTCTTATGTTACTAGTTATGCTAATGCATATATTATTTATAAATAATAAGTATTGTTAAATTTTAACTTTGTGATTACAGGTTCAAGTTATTGAAAGAATAATATAGTTACGTGGGGAGCTTCTAAAATGATGATTATCTTTCTTATACAATCAAACAAATATTGTGTTAATTATATAAAAATTATTTTTATTTATTTAAATTAAACATTATATTATTTTAAGCGAGATTATACATTAAAGTTAATTTTTCTTAACTCATCAATCAAACGACCCTTAATACTCTATCTCACCAACTTAAAAATGTTGATGGGAATGAGAGGATCTATTCTCTTTCCTTCTTCCATCTTCCATGTGCAAATACGAATACTTTTTTCTTTAAATCTCAACTAAAAATATAATATCTTTTTCAACGGCATCTTCTTATTTTCCCATTCTACCCTTTCTTGTCTCCATTTACTTCCCCTTAAATAATTTCTTCTTGTCTCCTCAAAATAATTCAAGAGGACAAATAAATAAATAAATAAATAAATAATCGACCCTCCCGCAGTTGCTTCTTCACACACACACATCACCTTCCTCCTCACGGTTTTATCTTTTTTCTTTGCAGATCAAGAACCCCAAAAAAAAAAAAAAAGATATACAGAAAACTGACTACGCGTTGAGAGCAAAGCAACTTAAAAATAAAGTCTTTACTACTAACTAAAGTCTCCATCTTTCATTTTCTTTCACCTTATTCTATTCATTAGCAGCATCTTCACTCCTTCAGCCTATTTATCCAGAAGAAAAAATATATTTTCTTGATCTAATAATCTTGTTACCAGTTTTGTTTAATTATAAGTGAACCAGCTGAAAATTCTGGTCCTTCATTTTCTGTTGTTTAAAAGCATAAAAGTAGTACTAAGTTTTTGGTGTTTTTGTCATAAAGGCTAAAGCTTTGTACTTTATGTTTGAGTACATCTTTTGTAATGATTTTGTTCCAAATGCTTAGTGTATTATTGTTAAGTGTTATGATTTTGGTAGTCAAATAGATGTGTTAGTTTCATTTTTTTTTAAGTTGTTGATAGAGCATTTGCGGTTTTGAAATGGGATCTGCTAATGGATTTTACACTGGAGAAGAGTTGAATTTGGAGACAAAATGGTTGATTGATCCAAAGCTTCTTTTTGTTGGTCCTAAGATTGGAGAAGGTGCTCATGCCAAGGTGTATGAGGGAAAGTAAGTTTGACTTTCTATTGAATCTTGACTCAGTAAAATTGTGTTTTTTTACTGATCTGTAAGAGTTGTTTGTTTATTTTAACTAATAATACTGCAAGGTTCTATTTTTATTGGATTACTGTTTGATTTCATTTGAAGGGGAGCCTTGGCGTAATTGGTAAAGTTGTTGCCATGTGACCAGGAGGTCACGAGTTCAAGCCGTGGAAACAGCCTCTTGCTGAAACGTAGGGTAATACTGCTTACAATAGACCCTTGTGGTCCGGCCCTTCTCCGTACCCCGCGCATAGCGGGAGCTTAGTGCACCAGGCTGCCCTTTTAATGGTTTGATTTTAGGATAATGTTTTGTTACAAGAATTGAGAATTTATCCCTAATACTTAAGTGAGGGTGATTTATAAGTGTGGGCTAGTTGGTTAAATTAATATTGCCTAAAATTCTGGTATGTTGTTGTTTTGTGGTCCTTTAGTTACTTATCTCTTTTTTTTTGGCTGGGTTAATTGCAGATACAAAAACCAGAATGTAGCGATAAAGATAGTGCATAAAGGGGAAACGCCAGAGGAGATCGCTAAGAGGGAATCTCGTTTCGTAAGGGAGGTTGCAATGTTATCCAGAGTTCAGCACAAGAACTTAGTGAAGGTTGTTTTTTATGTTCCGAAACTTTGTTTGGATATGATCTATTTGATGAGGGATGATTAAGAGGGTTAAATTTGTGACTCATTTTGATTTCATTTTTCGTTTACAGTTCATAGGAGCTTGTAAGGAGCCTGTCATGGTCATTGTAACCGAACTTCTTCTCGGCGGGACGTTAAGAAAATACTTGGTGAGCATGAGACCGAGATGTTTGGATACTGCTGTTGCTATTAGATTTGCACTCGATATAGCTCGTGGAATGGAATGCTTGCACTCTCATGGAATCATTCATCGTGACCTAAAACCTGGTAACTTATACAATTCCAACCGACACTTGGTGCTTGTTGAGTTTGCTACACACTCATTTTAAGTTTGCACCTTGTTTCAAAGTCCTTATTTTGACAAATTAGTTGAGACATGAATAGAGGCGTGGTCTGTAATTATCACTGATCGTTAACTTTTATTTGGTCTTGATCTCTAATAATGTTCTGTGAGTAATCCTTGAAAAATGGAAGCTACTTAGTATATGGTACTGGATCACTAATAAACATTAACATTCTTACGTATTAAAGAAAGGCACCAAAATTGCTTGTTGCATCATGAGCTCCATCATCACCCCAAGAGCAAGGTGGAGAGTTCTTGGAGGGAAGGATGCTGAGGGTCTATGGGAAACAACTTCTCTACCCTAGGACCCCACTTGTGGGATTATACTGAGTTGTTGTTTTTGTTGTTATTCACTGTTCCTATTTTTGTCTGTGGATGAGTACAACAGGATAATGTAATAATTGATAGGAATCTTAAGATGCTCTCCACAGTGTCATCTTACGGAGCTAGATTCTTGACAAGAAGACTACATTACCCCTGGTCGCTAGGAGCAGCTAAATAAGAAACTTTAACCAGAATAAATTCCGGGCAAGTGCTGCAAAAGAAGATGCTTACCCGTCATCCTTAATAGTACAGTGATCTAAAAAATTTGACCTTTACATATTTTCGACTTCCAATGTTAGAAAAATAATTTCTTAGACATTCTGATCCTAAATGAAAAACTCACTTCTGTTTGCTATAATTCTATTTCTCATGAGGATGCATTCTAAATATAAGCTTATTTACTTTTCAATCTTAGGAAAACCAACTTTACTTGTCTTCTTTGCTAATCGAGGGTGTTAACAAGCATTTATCGATATTGCTATTCCTTAAAAAGTTACGATGCCATTCGTAGCATAAGCATGAACCCTTTTTTTCTCTTTCTAAGCTCTTATAATTTGGGTTCTGTTTGCTATTACTTCCAGAGAACTTGCTTTTGACGGCGGACCACAAAACTGTCAAACTTGCGGATTTTGGTTTGGCAAGAGAAGAGTCGTTGACAGAGATGATGACTGCTGAAACTGGAACTTATCGCTGGATGGCTCCAGAGGTTGATTCTTGAACCGTACTAATTATTAGTAATATATTTCCAATTCCTTTTCTCTTTTATCCTGCGGCTGCAGTACAACTGACTTATCACTCTATTTTTTGGTGGCAGCTATACAGCACGGTCACTTTAAGGCATGGCGAGAAGAAGCATTATAATCACAAAGTAGATGCCTACAGTTTTGCAATTGTCCTGTGGGAACTTATACATAACAAATTACCATTTGAAGGCATGTCTAATTTGCAGGCTGCTTATGCAGCTGCTTTTAAGGTAAATATCATATCGTCTCTCCGTATTGATTTTACCTTGTCATCTAGTTATCTCATCACTATTCTTGTATTGAATCATCATTTATAATTTTCCTGAATTAAAGTGGATGAGAGAGGTGGCATATGATAGCATTTAGTTGGTTCACACTTCACATCACAATTGGACCACTGGGACACTTGTACAACTTTGGCTGAATGTGCTTAATTTACAAAAGTTTGTCCCTCAGTTGAAGACTTAAAAAGTTGCTTTTGTCTGAAAGCACCTAACCTTTTTGACTGAAGAACATGAAACGTGGATGATTACCATCGAAAAACTTGGGGCCCGGTGCCCCAGGGATGAAACTAGTGGAAAGAGCGTAACATATGATGTGTGGGCGCACGTCTTGGGTTTGAGTCCTACAACAAACAAAAGTTTGGTATTTAAGCGGAAAAGGGTCCAAGGGTTGGTCCATCATCAACCGAGTTTCGAACCGCGTGCAATTAGTTCCATTTTTTTTAATTAAAAAAAAAAAGAAACTTGGGGCCCAATATTCCTTAGTACGTGCTTGCTTTCGATCACGATTGGAAAGCTAGGTTAGACTAACAATTAATAGTTGTTTGGTTTTGCTAAATCTAGTTTATACATGTTGTGTTTTGCAGAACGTGAGACCAAGCGCTGATGATCTTCCGCAGGATTTGGCTGTAATTGTAACTTCCTGTTGGAAAGAGGACCCAAACGCTCGTCCCAACTTCACTCAGATAATACAGATGCTTCTACATTATCTTTCTGCAGTTTCACCACCAGAACCAGCTATACCACCTAGGATTTTCACTTCAGAGAATCATGTCTTGCCACCAGAATCTCCAGGTACCAGCTCGTTAATGGCCAAGTGCGATGACTCGGGTGAGACCCCTAAAACACCAATGGAGAATCAACCAAGAGGATTCTTCTTCTGTTTTAACCAATGTTACTGATCCCCAAGGGAAATAAAAAAAAAAACTGTTAATTACCCGGAAGGTATTCCGAGTTCAGCTATCTTTTAGGAAGCTCACAAAAAGTTTAGCCCCAGATATATCGATAGATAACTTAGCTTTTGCTCTTTCTTTGTCTCACCCGCCACAAGAAAAAGGTCGAGCGATTAGGAGCCTTTGAATCTAGCTTTTATAAGTAAGCCAGCCATGTGATTCAGAGGTGAAGTTGCTACAGGAAGATGCATGATCAAGACTCGCTTTTAACACCCGAGCGTTGTTCTGACTTAATGTGAGGAGTTTCTGGATGCAGGAGTTGGGTTGCTGTGATGTATATTATAGTTGTAAAAAATAAGGTCCATCCAAAGGCCTGTACTCCAATCTTTTGTTAAAACCTCAATTGACTGTATCATTTTGGTGCATTATTATTGAATTGCTAATTGCAGCTGTTCCGTAGGAAGTTGGAAACTTGCAAACAATTTTCTTAGCTGCGTTTGGTCATAGACTCCCAAATTTGTTTTGAAAAATCTGTTTTGGTGAAATTTGACTTGAAGATGAAAATGTATTTGGACATACGTTTTCAAAACATATTTTCCAAATTTATTTTGGAAAAACAGTGTATTGTGAGGGATTTGGGATTTTGCCAAAATATAGGCAAAATTTATGGTCAAACATGTGTTTGCCAAATAAAATCCAAGTTTATTTTGGCAAAATCTATGGCCAAACGGGTCCTTAGACGCTATATGAATTTTCAAGAACCATAAAAGGTTTGCACTACTAATGTAATTATAACTAGAGGTGGCCAAAATTAACTCAATTTTTAGTAAATCATCATCTTGCTTTAGTTTAAACAGGTTGGATTATAACCTGGTGATTGTTGACTTAAGTCTAACGGTTTGAACCCAAAACGATTCATCAAACTATCGAAAACGAGTCAAACTGGTATAATCCGATAGCTGAAAATGCAACTTAAACTAATAACAACAAACCCAGTATGTTCTCACCAGGTGGGGTATGGGGAAAGTAGTCTGTACGCAGACTTTATCCGTACCTAATAGGTAAAGAGACTGTTTTCAATAGACCCTCGACTCAGAAATGGTAACTTAAATTTATACATACAAAATCAAATTTGAAGATTGCTCGAGTTTGACTCAACCCGCCCATTTACTATCACTCCCAACGATAACTAATAATCCATTTTATTCCGATAAAATAGAAAAATAAGTTATAGGATGGAATGATGAATGAGTATTTGAAAGAAAGGGATAGTAGATGTTGGCCAGACAGTGAAAGTGAATGCTTTTGGTTTTGGTCCACCACAGAAATCACTCAATAAAAACAAAGTTTTAGGAGGACCAAAGAATCAATCATTAGGATATACAGGACAGTCGGCTGTCGGTTCTATGGCACAAAAAAAAAATCAAAATAATCGCCGTTGCCGGGGATCGAACCCGGGTCACCCGCGTGACAGGCGGGAATACTTACCACTATACTACAACGACTTTGCTGCTAATGGAGGCACAAGAAATTACTATAGTACAGTTTTGTACTTAATTCTAAATCATAATTAAGAGGTAAAAGTGTAATTTTGCATCGAGTGGCAAGCAACGAGTCGTTTCACAAATGATACATTGGCATAATAATTAATAAACCATCAACTTTACCTTTAAAAGGTCAAGTGAAATTATGTGTTCTACTCATATTTGAGCATTCAAGTGAGGAAAGCAAAAGGGACAGCTTGAATAAGCACATTTTTATAAAGAAGAATTAACCCAAATAACCATCCATCCAATTGCTTAAACTAATAATAGTCGGCAGATATATAATATATGCATAATTTATGTATTATATGTGTATAACTATGCATATTTAATGTATAATCTATGTATATAGCTAGAAAAATTAAACAATAAATATGACCGACTATTTCTATAAAGATCCCTTTTATAAATTGATCGCCTAACTGAGCTAAAGGGCATTTTTCATGATCTGGGTGTTTTTTCTTTCATAGCAGATTTTAAGGGGCATGTATATAGTAGCTTCTAACACAAACTACAAATTCATAAAAATTCAATACTTCCCATGATAATAGTCTAATACCAATGACACTGCTAGGAGCCTTTGTTCTCTGCGTAACTTAGTGATGGAAGATAAAAGGAGCATCTTAGAAAATGGATGGGCAATTAATAAAAAACTGTATCTGTTCCAAGGAACACGTAAAGAGGATGGCATTTTTCTATGTGCAATTTTAGTTTTTGTATAATCGAAGGGTGTGTTTGGTACGAAGGAAAATGTGTTCCTTAAAAATATTTTCATGAAAAATGAATAGTTTTATCACTTATTTTTTCTTGCTTGGTTGGTGAGTGCAAATCTGTTTCCGAAAAATATTTTCTAGAATTTGGTTAGATGATAGCAAATATTTTTTAGGGAAATAATTTCTTATGCTACTCTCCTCACCCCCTTCCTCCAAGTCCCTATGTCTCTTGTGCTCTCCCCTCCCCCCTCCCCCTCCTCCCCCACCAAACACCCAAAATTTTTATGAAAAGAAAATACTTTTTCTATATCATGAAAAGAAAAAAATTCTTTTTGTTGCAATAAAGGAAAATACGTTTTACCACATCACTTTGCTGAAATAAAAGAATATATTTTTTCTACATCAAAAAAAGAAAGCATTGTATTTTGTTAAAATAATTTTTTTTTTATATCACGAAAAAAATATTATTGAAATGAATTTTTTTTTTATCTAGAACATCAAAAGAAAATACTTTTTTGTTGGATGAAAAAAATTACTTTATCTAGAACATGAAAAAAAAATATTATTAATAATATTTCAATTTAGGGCGGGGTAGGGGTGGGTAGGGCGAGGGTGGTTTTGGGGTTGGGGTGGGGCGTGGGGGAACATATGGGTTGGTGGGCGTGGGAATGGAAAATGCGGAAAGGTTGGACAAGAGTTTTGGAGCAAGAGGAGCAACCTAGAAGAAGAAGAAGAGGACCAAAAAAGGTCACTTATGAATGGAGAACTAAAGGAAATGTGGCAGTAACAATAGATGCTGCGACAATAACATCAGATATACCAGGAGACCAAAGTAGAACTTCCACATTAATCTAGCAAAGCAGTGTATACCTCGAGATAGACTCAAAAGATCTCCCAACTAAAGGAAGCTAGAGTATCAGAGAAATTTGAAATGCAAAAAGATAAATACAAGGGGGGTGAGTAGCCCAAATTTGAACTTGATTAACTTTCCAAGACTGTCACCCTCCACAAGCGGGAGTGAAATGGCGGATTCAAGAAGGGTAGTGGGGTAAGCCAGTCCTTACCTCATGACAGAGGTGGGGACAAAAATCATGCACAATGACTTGGTTATTCTAGAATGTCAGGGGCACGGAGAAGAGATATAAGCAGAAGGAAATGAGGAATTACTTGAAAGCCAGCAATATAAAGCTAGCTGGTATTGTTGAAGCTAGAGTTAATAAGCATAATACAAATAGACCATGTAATTATATTTTCCCTGGCTGGGATGTGATACGGAACTGTAGTCATGCTATAAATGGAAGGATATGGATTCCGTGGGATTCGAGATGCTATACAGTTACACCGATGACGACAGAAGCACAAATAGTTCACTTTCTAATTAAAGGGAGTACGGGGAATATTAACTGTTATTTGACAATTGTATATGGATATTATATTATTGATCAAAGGAAGCTTTTATGGGATAACCTGAAAGAGGTTGCTCAAGGAATCACTAAACTATGGCTAATTGGTGGTGATTTTAACTCAATATTGCACACACAAGATAGATTACATGGATGTACAGTTAGCAGTGCTGAGATTAGGGATTATGCCAATTGTATTCGAGCACTAGGCTAACTGAGATAACATGGGACGGGAAATACTACACATGGTCTAATAGGAAACCTCAGTCAAATAGGATATGGAGTCGAATTGATAGAATATTTGGGAACTATGAATGGATGATGACTTGGTGACATATCAATATTGTGTATGGTATGCCTTTTATCTATGTTCATTACACCATGACTCTAAAGCTATCTCTACAACAGAGAAGTGGGAAAGCACCTTTTAAGTTCTTCAATGTGTGGGCAGAGCATGGAGAATTCATGTACATTATGCAACAACACTGGGAACAAATATTGAACTACATGAAAATGAACAACATCTGGCTCAAATTGAAAGCTATTAGACCCCTACTCATAAAGTTGAATATTCAAGAATTCAAGTATATCAAGCAGAAGATTGAAAGAGACAAATCAGATCTTATTAATGTATAAGAAAGAATATGTACACAATGCACAAATGATCTTCTGATGGAGGAGAGGAGCTTTATGCAAAATATGGAGAAATGAGACAGCTACAGGAAGGTGCTTTAAAGAAGAAAGCCATAGCAAAATGGATCAAGTTAAGTTATTCAAACTCCAAGTATTTCACGGTAGTGATCAAGGAAAGGCAGCATAAAAATCAAATAGTTGAACTGACTTCTCTAACAGGAGATAAACTCACTAATCATGAAAGCATCAAAGAGGAAATTGTAAGCTTCAACAAGGGATTAATAGGAACAACTCCATATAGACTACCAGCAATTGACCAGAAGATAATGACAAAAGGTACTAGTCTGTCACACTAACAGAGAATCTTATTGTGTAGGGATGTCACTGAACATGAAATATATCAAGGCTTATGTTCAATTGGTGACGACAAAGCCCCTGGTGTTGATGATTTTAATGCCTATTTTTTCAAAAATCACGGAGCATCATAAAAAATGAAGTCATTTAGCTATTACAAATTTCTTTGCCACATGGAATATATACAAAGCCACCAACTGTATAGCCAGCACCCTAGTAACCAAGAATTCCAAGCTTAAGATAGTGAAAGAGTTCAGGAAAATTGCATGTTGCACAGTCCTCTATAAGCTCATCTCCAAAATTCTAGCTTCTAGACTCCAGGTTGTTATCTCCACAATTATAAGTGGATCACAGGCTGGATTTATACCAGGAAGAAAGCTTGCAGAAAATGTTATCCTTGCACATGAATTGGTCAAAGCATATTCCAAAAAACATACCTCTCCCAAATGTATGATTAAGATTGATCTCCGGAAGACTTATGATTTTGTTGAGTGGCCTTATCTAAAGCAAGTTATGGAGGAGCTGAGTTTCCCTTAATTATACATCTCTTGGGTTATGGAATGCATACATACCGTGAACTACTCTATTATAATAAATGGTGAACACACAAAACCCTTCAATGCTGCCAAGGGACTCAGACAGGGTGATCCAATGTCACCCTTCATATTTGCAGTGGTAATGAATTATCTTAGCAGAAGCTTACAAGAGTTTAGGACAAACAGGGAGTTCAAATATCTCCCTAGATGCTCTAGATTAGGAATAACACATATGTGTTCTATTGATGATTTATTGCTTTCTGTTAGAGGTAATACAGTATCAGTGAAGGCAATATATCAAAAATTTGCGGAGTTCACTACAATATCTGAATTGCAAGCAAATCAGACCAAAAGTATAGTATGTTTTCGAGGAGTCACGACAACAGAACAACAAAGGATTTTACTTCAGTTAGGCTTCAGTGGTGGCGAGCTTCCTTTCAAATATCTTGAAGTTCCCTTGTCTACAAGAAGATGAGTATCATGCAATAGCAGCCCCTAATAGATAAAATGATAGCACTAATTTTATCACGGACTACACACAAACTCTCTTATGCTGGAAGGGTTCAACTAGTTCAAAGTGTGCTCTTTGGGATACAAGTACTCTGGGCACAATTGTTTATCATCCCTACTAAGATGATTAAAACAGTTGAAAGCATCTGTCGATCCTATGTTTGGTCAGGAGATAATATGATCACAAGGAAGGCGCTATTATCTTGGGATAAGGCCTGCCTACCTAAAACATAGGGGACTAAACCTCATTAATATGTATCTTTGGAACAAGGCCGCCATAGCCAATACATGCTGTGACTTAGCTCACAAACAAGATAAACTTGTGGATTAGGTTAATACATACATATCATATTAAAAGCCAACAGTTGCTAGTGCATCAACACCCCAACAAGCATGCTGGATGGTGAGGAAAATATTTGAAGCTAGAGTAAACATTGAGAATGTGCAGTGGGAACAAAATACAAAGAAGAGTTTAATAAGGCAGATTTACTTTAACCTGCTCTGTGACTACTCAAGAGTTGAATGGAAGAGTCTCATGTTCAACAATGCAGCGCGCCCTAAAACAAAGTTTATAATGTGGTTTACGATTCACGACAAAGTTTTAACTGCTGACAAATTGAGTAAATGCAGATGAATGTCAACACACAATGTATATTGTGCCAGATGCAAGAGGAGACACGAGATCACTTACTTGTGCAATGTTAATATACAAGGAGAATCTGGCACAAATTGTGGCAATGGATAGGAATACATGAGGAAAATACCATGAACTGAGATGACTTTAGCCGATGAACCATCAAATGTGCTAAAGGAAAATCTCAACAGGATCAAATCTTCAAATTAGCGTATGTAGAGACAAGTTGCCATATATGGCTTGAGAGGTATAGTAGGATATTTGAACACAAAAGCAAGTGATGGGAGGACATTACCAAAAAGATAACCTCTGTATGCTGTGCATGAGCCTCTTCTGGGATTGTCCATAAACTTAGAAATTGTCCGTTTTGCGACATCTTTATAGTTGAGTAGATAGTAGATAGTACACTGTGTAGAAAATTCTCCTTTGTCTTAGTTTTAGATAGCTAGCTTTGTTGGCTTAACCATGGCTTTGTAATTACTTTACATTGATGATTAATACAATTAAATTAGTTACCCAACCAAATATAAAAAAAATAGAGAAATACCTGAAAAATATACCAAACACGCCCGAAATCGTGCCTTAATTTCCAGTTTCGACATGCAGATTTCTCATTTCCTTCTCTTACTTACGTGTTTAAGAATGTTTTTTTTGAATAAATACAGTTTAGAGACAATTTTTAACAGCATTACTATACAGAGGGAGGAGCTACAATGCCGGAAATGAGTTTGGTCAAACCAAATAACTTTAGTTCGAATCATATATTTCTCTTAAAAACTCCATTAAATATGTCTATAATTTAGAATCCAGTAACTTAAAATGATCAAAATTCCGCATAAGCTTGAAATCGTGGATCAGCCTATATACAAACTAGATGATGTACCCGTGCGATGCACGTGCCCATTTTTTTTCTTCCTTTTAATAGCCTATTGCTAATTACGCACTTTCTATTCCTTTAGGGAAGAAAGAGAATAAGCTTTGTGTAATAACGTATAAAACCATGATTACATGTATTGTTATTTATCTTTTGCATTATGTGCATTTTAATTTTTCTGAAATCGTATTAATATACCAATCACTTTGAAATACTTGTCGAAGTTTAATTTTTTACTATACAATAATTAGATAATAATTCAAATATGATTTAAATTATTTCTACATAGGTTTACACTTTTTTATTTTAATTTTTTTTTGCACCACTAAGCCTTAAATTAATTACTATAAAATAATAATTAAAAATTCAGTTGAAAAATAAATCGTCATGTATTTTTCTGATTGTTTAAACTGAATGATATATAGTTTTATTTTTTTAGTATTTTCGATTGTGTTAATGTATAATTTTTTTTTATACTAGCCAAAATTTGAATACTAAAACATATTAATATTATTTCCAGATAGTTGATGAAAGGTTCTAGTTGAATGTCATAATATTAAAAATAAATTAATATCTCGATCACACTAAATACTAATCAAAGTGACCTTAAGTTAAAATATTGCAGTTTTTTCTAGTTTTATTTGATATGATTGAAATACTATTTAGGGTAAAATACAATTTTCATCACAATAGTAGTATTTGTTGAGATTTTTTAAAAATAATTAATTGTATATTTATGTATTTTGAAAATTATATAATGTTGAATTCTTATTGAATAGAGTGTGTACTCAACTAACTTCGATCATAGAGGGAGAAGATGTATGACGATACTTCTCATACTTCCTAATATATAATGATTTTTAAAAGAAAAAAATTCCACAAATTAATTGTTTTAATTTTTACTTTAGATATTCTCAACTCATATTTTAGAGAGGGGATATTTATTATACAATTTGAACAAATTTTTAATATTCTATAATATGAAAGGGGACTTGAAACTATGTTTCATTCTTAAATATTTTTTTTGAATTTTATAAAGTATTTCAATTGAAATTGCTATTTAATGAAAGCTTTGTATAAAATGATATCAATTTATAAATGATATTATAATATTTGAATGTAATCAACATACATGATTACTAATTCTTTTTAATGAAATTTTCTTTACTTGGAATAGTTAATAAATAAAATAAATGAAATAATATTTCTTAAGGAGATAAAAAGAATTGCTATATATAAATGTATGTGACCTTAGTATTTTTAATCAGGTAAACATTTGAATTATAAAATTATCAAAAAGATCATTTTTCTAATTGAAAAAATAATAGTAACAATCAAGTAATGCATTTAATGAAAACAGCGAAGGTTGAATGGTAAGTGGGGCCCATCAGATTTTTAAGCCTAGCATACAAGCAAATAATGTATTAATATATTTGAAATGACCATTATGCCCTTCGTCAACCTCATTTCTCTCTTCTATATAATATATATATATATACTATAATAATAATAAAATAATATAAAAATAAAAGTAAAGTGTCATTTATAAAACATTTCATGTAAAAATAGATGCATTAAAACAATGACTATCAGAAACGTTTTTGAAGAACTTTTTATAATGTTCCACGTGTCGAACATCGGCAGAAGGAAAAGTCAGTAATCATTCTACAACCGATCTGCGATCTGCAGTGAATTCTCTTGGATTTTCTCTTGTTATCCCAATCTTCGAGATTCCGACCACTTAAAAAATTTGTGAAAGGAAGTTTCTCAATAATATAAAATGAGAGTGTATATTTTAATCACATAATTTTATTTTAAAAAAAGTTATTCCCTCCATTCACTTTTATTTGTCCAAACTTTTGCGATTATGGTTAAGACATATTAGGAGAAATAGCATTGATGCCTCTGGCAGAAAGTGTGAGAGGTTGGCTATGGAGAGTTTGAGAAGGGGTCGAGGTAGGCCTAAGAAGTATTGATGAGAAGTGATTAGGCAGGACATGGCGTTGCTTCAGCTCACTGAGGACATGACACTTGATAAGAGCGTGTGGAAGTCGAGGATTAAGGTAGAAAGTTAGTAGGTAGTTTATAGTGTTCACCGATAGACTTAGTAGCATGTATTTCCCTTCATATTCTTAGATTTTATTACAGTACGTGGTTTTGTTCGCCTCAGGTATTGTATTCTCTCTTGCTATTATTGGATACTATTTATCCTGTATTTTTTTTCCATCTTTCTTCCTTCCTTGCTTCCCTCTTCTTCTTCTTGCCCTTCCTGAGCCGAGGGTCTATTGGAAACAATCTCTCTCTACATGCATTAGGTAGGGGTAAGGTCTGCGTATAGACTACCTTCCCAAGACCCCACATGTTGGGATCAAACTGAGTTTGTTGTTGTATGAATTTTGCACTTCCAAGTGAGATGCATAGTTTACGATGATGCTCACATTAATTGATGTATATTTTTAATAAATATTAAAAAATGATTTGAAATGAGTAATTAATATCGGCGGTATAACATGAATGAAGAAATTATTTCTATTGATATGCTTAAAGTGACAAATAAAAGTAAAATTCTATTTTTTAGAATACTGAACAAGTAAAAGTGAACGAAAGAGTGTTGCTTATTAATTAACTGCAAACACTATTTGAATAGTTCCAATTCATTTGATAGATTAAATATCATGTCACTATTTAAACTTAATAATTGTACATAAATTTAAACTATTAATAAATTTATTAATAAAATAGTACTATTAATAATCATTCTAAATATCTCAAAAAGACAATAACCAACTCAACAGAGTACTCGTAATTATAAAAGCCAAAAACAAAAAAGCGAAACCAGAGAACATAAAACATTTCCATTTATAGCTTGGGGAGCAAGGAATTCGGAACCAGTTAAATTTACCGTTTTAACACTAATACCCAGTTTTCGAAGAAAACATTTAAGTTCCAGAGCTGAGTCATTGGCAGACCCAAGGTTCGGTCAACCGTGGGCCATACTAAACCTGTGGTTCGGCAGCGTCGTTAAACGTAAACGCTAATCCGAACCTAAAAGGCTCGGATTCCAAGCCTCGCAAGATAAAATTTCCCGCTCATTCACACTCCAGTCCAGTCCAGTCCAGCTTGCTTAGTCCAGTGGAGAAAAGGGGAAAGTATTGGATACATATAGAGAAACCAGAGCTTCTCTCTTCGAATCCAATTTAGCAATCTACATCATACTCAGAAGATTAACATTGAAACTCAGATTAAGGGATATTTCTTGAAAAATCTTATATTTTTCCCCTTTCAAAATCCTTAATGGGAAGGTGAGGATGAATCTTTATGAATGAAGCTTGAAATTTCGTGTTTGTTAGGCAAAGTTTTGTTCTGGGTTTTATTGAATATGATCGAAGATGGTCTAAAAATCGATTTTTAAAAAAAGATTTTGGGGGTTTCTAACTTTTGGATGATCATTGTAGCTTCTGTTCTAAGATTTGTGTTTGTTCCTGAAATAATGCTGAATACTACTGTAGATGATTAAGGATGTGGGTTTTCAGGGGTTTGATTTATTTTTTCGTTTTGGGTATTAGCGGGCTCTGTAATGGCTTGTGTGGGTAAGAGGGAAAAAAACCATTGTCATTTAAATGAAATTTTCATCAATTTTTACAATTGCCCCAATTTTTTGTTGGTCTTCAGATTCCAAGGGTGTCATTTTGGTGTTTATATTGTTGCTTGACGCACGGGCGAAGGTACATAGCCCTAAGGATGGTCAAATGACCTCCCTACTTCGAAAAATTACATTGTATATGTGGTAAAATATTATATTTTAATGGTATATAACATATATTGTACACCATTTATTGGAGAGTTTGAACACCTTAGATGAAATTTCTGGATTCGCCACTTCTTGACGTATGCATTGGTCGCAATGCTAAAGCTAGTGTTAATAATCAAAACGTTATGTCGAAATGGACTATTTAGAAAGATTTGGAAACATTGGCCTTAAGTCTAAACTGAGTGATGCAGATGAATGATTAAATTTCAACAGTGCTGAATCTTTTCTTGTGACTTCTGTCACCATATCAAACGGTCTCATCTGTTTTTTTCATTGATGCAGATCTTGGCTTATTGATGGCAGAGGACTAGCAAGAAAAATAAAAAATGCCAGTGCTCCTGCTGCACATCAAATAAAAGATTGTGGCGCAAAGCGGCAATGCCCAAACTGCCATTACTATATTGATAACAATGATGTAAGCTAATAAGTATCCCTGCAGTAAAGTTTCTTCTTTTTTCCTTTGGTTCAAGATTAGGCCAGCAAATAAATGTATCATAAATTAGTTGCTCAATTCTGCTTTATTATTTTGCTGCTTTCCGGATTCAGGTTTCTCAGGAATGGCCTGGTCTACCTGTTGGTGTGAAATTTGATCCATCTGATGTAGAGCTCTTGGAGTATTTGGAAGAAAAGTGCGGGGTGGGAAATTCCAAGCAACACAAATTCATTGATGAGTTCATTCCGACTCTTGACATTTACGAAGGGATTTGCTATACCCATCCTGAAAATCTTCCTGGTTTGTAACGCCCCTAATTCTTTGATGCACTATCTTCTGTTTGCTTTTAGCTGCATTATTGAAGTTAATAGACTATGCTGGGGAAATTGATAGATGGCATTGATACATATATTTAGGTCTAAAAGAGTAAAAAGTATGTTACTCCAAATCCTCCATCTTTAGATGGACTCGTCATAGGATATGTCATTTTTACCATGATCTGTGTATGGCTGCTGTCAGAAGCGGAGGGTGTCAAAATGTAAAAAGGTAAATATACGAAGAAGTCAAGGGGATTAACAACATAGTGTATATACATAGAAAAATAATTTTTACCTATCGAAACAGTAGAATTTTCCTATGAAGGGATGTCAACGCTATGTGGCTCCGCCACTAGCCACTGTTAGTGCACAAGTGCACATAGCTGTTTGTTTTTACAGTGGGAAGGCTATGTTCAAGAAAGTCTCTCTTACTCGTGGTTTTCAGGGTTGCATTTACCTTAGAAATGAAAATGCAGCAAAAGTTAATTGTTTTAACAAAGGTGTAGTAGATACAAGAAATGCAAGTTGCTCATTCTGAAGCTTAAGTAGTTGTGTGTCAGCTTTCTATTTTTCCACTTGAAACCTGACATTATCAATCTGTTATGGCAAATTTTTCATTCCTCAATCTCTAATAGTTTATAGGTTTCCATTTTGGATTGTGATTCCAAGAGAATTAAGTGCTAGCAATAACATTTATTTTGTTTCAGGTGCCAAAAAGGACGGAAATAGCATTCACTTCTTTTATCGCATTACCAATGCGTATGCAACTGGTAAACGTAAGCGTAGAAAGATTAGTGATGAAAATAATATGAGGAAAGAACATGTTCGCTGGCACAAGACGGGAAAGACCAAGGTTGTGATGGAGAATGGACTCCAAAAGGGGTGTAAGAAGGTAATGGTTCTCTATCAAACTACTAAGAAAGGGTTGAAGCAGGAAAAGACTCATTGGGTAATGCATCAGTACCACCTGGGCACTGACGAAGACGAAAAAGAAGGTGAATACGTTGTTTCAAAAATCTTTTACCAACAACAGAAGCAATCCGTCAAGGCCAATGACTCTCATGTCAATGAAGAAACCAGTGCGGGAGCAAATCAGGCTGGCCCTACAACTCCAAAGACGGTTACTCCTAATCCCCCTCGAGCTGGAGTAACCCCTTCCTGTGATGATTTTGTGGATGACTCTTTACCCTTCTCACCTGATCAGGTTTGCATCTTCCTTATAATTTTATATCATGGGATATTTACATTTTTGGCCCGCCCTAAAAAATAATAGTCGAAAAATGTATGTGTTTTGTATGTACATTAGGTATAACATTATATATAAATATACATTTAATGTCGAGAGTTCTCCTCTCTTTGTACCGTGTATCTGATAGAGTTTTGTTTAGATTTGTTAGCGGTCTATGTTGTGTTCACATTGTTGTTTTGCATAGTTTGTGCTATTGTCCTTTCACTTATTCGTTGTTGTTATTCTCTTTTTGGCATCTTTTGTTGTTACATGCCTTTTCTCTTATTTCTTTTTTGATATTATTGTCTCTCCTGTTGAGCCGAGAGTCTCCCGCAAAAAGCCTCTCTACCCTTCTCGAGGTAGAGATAAGGTCTGCGTACACTCCACTTTCCCAAGACCCCACTAGTGGGATTTTACTGAGTATGTTGTTGTAGTGTTTATGTTTTGTATATTTAGCTAGCACCCATAATAAATTTCGGCCTATGGGCCGAAAATGAACCCCCCCCCCCCCCCCCCCTTTATTAT
>ML271277.1:87432-107277 GCA_005239495.1 Nicotiana undulata
GGGAACTTAAAAATTCTCTAATTCCAGAGGTTTCGTCTGGAAAACCACCCAATTAATCACCAAACAAGTATAGTATAAAATCATGCTTAAGAATCAATCAACTATGTTTCAATCACAAATTAATCATTTTAGCTATGAATCCTATGTGTCCATCTACTTTATTAAGTATTAAGAAGATAAATGACCAGGAGTTGATGCAACATAGTGTCAACAAGTTCAATTTTTTTATATATATCTGGAAAAATCACAATTTTTTTAAATATATAGTAAGTTCTGAATAGGTTCGGGAGTAAAAACATAAAGATTGAATTCCTCAAGTTTAAATCATGAATCCGCTTTTGATACTGAATATCAACCTACAACACTACAACCCTTCTTTTCCCAGAACTTAGAGATCAACTTTACTTTGAGTAAAGGCAAAATACATAGATTACTACCTAAGCTAAGGACCAAATTCCTCTTATATACTTTTTGACGGCGAAAATTATCTTACACACTCAACCTTTCAAAAGTGTGTCTATGACATACAACTTTACTTAGCTGGCACTCGCATGTTATACACAGGAAAAGGGCGAGTGAACTCCAAAAAATTTAAAATAAAAAAGCTTAAAACTTTAACTCGGTTTTGAAGTCATAAGAACTCAACCATGGAAGTTCAGAATTCCTCTTGCAATCACTCTGTTCAAATAGTTTTAAGCTCAAGGGTTAGTTCTTAATAAATTCCAAACAACAAACAATCCACATACGTTTTAGATCTCAGCTTCGCATCAACCTAGAACTCAGTAACTATTTTTGCATTCTGCTCGCCATTGAAGTCTTTTGAAATCACCATTTGCTTTCAAATTTCAACCCACACAGTTATTATCCATTGATGCCAACTACAGATTCGAGTTCGAAATTGAATTTTATCTGTGACTCGAACAATGAAACCCACCTCAAGTCTATTACAATAAAATCAATATTCTTTTAATCAACAATTTATTTTTAAAAAGAGTGGTGTTGTGAGATCGAAAATTGAATTGTAATCATTATTTGGGATGAGATTTGGGTGGAGTATGTTCAAATCACCATTGTCGGCAAAGCTTTGAAGGTTGAAGTCGGAGTTACATTTGAATAAGAAATTTCATGTTCAAATTCAAGTGAGTATTCAAGGTCCATGGTGAAAACACTTGCACGAAGCTAAATATGATGTTTGGAATGAATTGAAATTGATTAGGGTGGCTTTAAAAAAAAAGCAACTAAAAGAAAGTTGAATCCTAAAAAAAATCCAGAGGGTAGATTTGTAAAGCTAAGTATTTTTTTACGTTAAGGACACATGTCAAAACCCCATTGGTGTGTTACATAGACATGTTTTGTGAAACTGGTCAACTATAAAAGTGGTGTGTCATAACACTTTTAAAAGGTTGAGAATGTAAGATAATTTTCGCCGTAAAAAAATGTGTAAGAGGGATTTAGTCCATAGTTTAAGTAGCAACCTATGTATTTTGCCTTGAATAAGCTTATATGAAGTAAATAACATCATGCTTAACATTGAAAAAGAAACTTCTATTCCCCTTAATAGCTTGGTTCAAAACCAATATATTCTATTTAATCCCAAACTTGTGATCATTAATCACTCAAAATCAATCAATAAAATTAATAATAGTAACACACTATGGGCTACTGGTTCTTTGTATTTGGAAGTACAGTCAAACCTCTCTATAATAACGTCGTTTGTTTCGAATATTTTTGGATGTTATAGCGAAGTGCTATTATAGAGAACATATATTATAACATAACATAAATATTGATTCCAGAAAAGCTTGACTTTTATAGTGAAGTGTTGTTATATATGAATGTTGTTATAGAGAGGTCTGAGCATAGATCATAAAAGTGAGCACTTGGTATAGTATTGCAAAAACACCTTAAATAGTTGCCATAGTGACTAAAGGGAAATGCATCAGTTGTGAGTTAAATAACCAACTAACAACTTGCACTGATACAATCAAATCTTACTGTAACAGTCTCGTTTGTTCTGATATTTTTTAGTTGCTATAGTGAGGTCTGTAACAGTCTCGTTTGTTCCGATATTTTTTGGTTGCTATAGTGAGGTGTTGTTATAAAGGACATATATTATAACATAACATAAATATCGGTTCCAAAAAAATTTAACTTTTATAGTGAATGGTTGTTATATAGAGATGTTGTCGTTGAGAGGTCTGCCAGTATTCATTTTCCCAGTAGATTGTCAATCCAACCTAGTAAAATCTCAAAACCACACAATTTCTGGCTTCTAAAAGAGCTCAACTCTATGCAACAAAATTAGACAACACAACAGACAAGAAACTGGTGGTGAATCCAACCAACTCACATAGTCATATACATGGAGGAAATTTGATATCAGGGGGTAAAGGTGCAATGAGGAAAGCCTTGAAACACAAAATTTATATATAGGAATAAATTAGTCTCTAACAGGAGAAAAAGAATAAGAAAACTAATTCTACAATCAAAAAGCCCGAGTTTATGTCATCCAAAGAGTACCATCTCATCCAAAGGGTTGCGCGCAATACAGTCAGGAAACATTCAAGTTTCCCGAGCACGACCATATCATTAATTACCTGATAAGAGTTCCTCATGTTGCAACATAAAACCTGCACATGAAGCACCTCCTATGTTAAGAAAATGCACTCAACTCTGTGGTAAAAACTTAGCCACTTTCTCTTTTGCAGTTCCCAGGCAAGAGATACTTGTACTTCTCGGGATTCTCCAGCAGATGAGCAGGAAGATTCACGGCCGAGTAAGAATGAGGGACGGGTCCCATGTTACCAATGATATCCTTGAATGTGTACTCCTCAGGAAGCATGTCGTACAAATCAGCCCCTTGACAAATAATATCTTGTATTCTTTTAGGGTTCAAATAATGCAAAAACCGGATTCTATCGGAGTGGCTGTAAGCTTTCATCTTGAATATGAAGTCAGATATGTGGCGGAAACAAAAGCTACAATGCCAACCTGAATCTGCCAAAAGGTAATCAGTTTGACGATAGTGTACGTATCTAGTCTTGCCTTTCTGATACCTGTGGACTGAAGCTCTCCAACTTCTGTGCTGAATTTGAAATTCAAAAGAGTACAAGTAATTCCTCAAATGAAGATGAAGAATTGGAGGAATATCGTCACACCATCTCAAAAGATCGATAGTATGCTTGCTAGGAATTTCATCAACATCGGACATTATCAGCAAATCATCGTCCTCTATGCCAGCTATTCTCAAAAGCTGGTCGAGTGCTACTCTCTCATATGCCTCTTCAACAAACGGATTTTCACCTTTTCTGAATCTTCCACCAATGGTTCCATAAGTCAATCGAGGTTCCACAAACTTAAATTGGTCCCGGTTAATAGCAAAAGTATAGGGCTTGGGCAAACCAGTAAACGTGGAGTTGGACTCTAGAAGAACAAATTGTGTGATGTAAGGATACAATTCCTTCCATCTGATAGTAAGCATATCCACTTCATTATTAAACAAAACTGCATCATAAACGCGCCTAGGATATTCACGAATTCCCCATCCGTGTTGCTTGCAAAGGTTCTCCATCGAGACATTCTCGTGATAATAGTGAATAACTTCAATAAAGGGTTTCGGAGGGGATTGCCATAACGGGCGAAGGAAGTAGGTAATCTTCTGTCCATGAAAGTATATACCAGCAATGCATGTTGGCACAAAAACAACCAAAAAGATAATCGCCTTTAAATCCAATCCTCGAAGCATACACCGTAGTCTTGACATGTTTATTATTCCAGGGGAAGACTGCTGCATTTGAAAAAAGATAACTTTAAAACAGATGGAGAAAAATCCAGACAAACTAATTACAGTTTGAGAGCAGGCAAATAAAAGAATGTAAACTTAAGACCATTTTACAGGAAATAGAACAAGCCAACAGGATTTCAGAGGATTTCCCAAATATCTTGACAGAGTAAAAAATTACTTTAGCCACTTCTAAAAAATGGCAGCCCGGTGCACTAAAGCTCCTGCTATGCGCGGGGTCCGGGGAATGAGCGGACCACAAGGGTCTATTATACGCAGCCTTACCCTGCATTTCTGCAAGAGGATGTTTTCATGGCTTGAACCCGTGACCTCCTGGTCACATGGCAACAACTTTATCGGTCACGCCAAGGTTCCCACTTTTGAAAACCATAATAAAATTAAAGCTTCCATTACTTTAGATATTATCAAATGGATAACCATAGTCAAACCTCCAACCATAAAACATGAAGTCCACAAAACCACAATACACCACAAATTTCCAGAAATATAGGGAAGGATGAGAAAAATCACCCAAAATTGTTCAAGATCACATTTCCCCCCAACCCATATTAGCCCAATTCAAGATTCTAGGGTTTATATACAATCCATGTCAATAACAGAGTGAAAACACATATTTTAAAATTCTCCAGAAACACAACAATCCAACAAAAAAAACAAAAAAAAAAACCCAAAAAATCCAAAGCTAATGTGCAAAAAGCTTAAAACTTTTCATAATAAATGGAAAATGAGAATTAAAAATAAATCAATAAGGAAATAGGTGAAAAAAGAGAAGACAGGTACCTCGCCACAAACGTCTTCACAAATATCGTCACTTTTTTTTGAAGGGTAATAACTATCAGACACCATTAACACCCAAAGCTATATTCAAAAATCTCCTCTTTTTAAAAATTTGTTACCTTTCTATAAAATTTAGAAAGATAACAAAAATTATCAAAGAGAGATTATTGAAGAGAAAACCCCCCTGATTAAAGCCAATACCCCTCCCTCTCAAATTTACAGCAATGGAAATTGCAAATATAATTAAATTGAGAGGGGGGAGTAAATTTTCCTTTGTGTAATTTGACTACTTCGGGAAAATGCTAAATTATAGCCGTTTTGTTTGGTTCTTCTTCTTCTTCTTTTTCTTCTGTTCAACACTCTTTGTGTAGATGTAAATATATATATATATAGACACACACATGCACCCCCAAACCCCCCACCCCCACCCCACCCCTCTTTTCCGAATCCCACCCTACATGGGAAAAAACATCATAACTGGAAAAAGAATTAAAATGTTTCTAATTTTAAATAAACTTTAATTTAATTCCTATTCCAGATAGGATTGCTTCTGTCATATTTAAATTTAAAATTTAAATAGATAATATAGACATTTTATTTACGAGATCTCCATGGCAATTCCGGATTTTATCCACTTTCGTTTAGAGATAGAATTAGAATAATAAAATTTGAAGTTTATAACTATGAGTTTTATAATGAACTCATAATTAAAACAAAATAAAAAAGAAGAAAAATATGTCAACTATCTATTCTTCGAACAAATTCAAAAGTTAATATATATAGTCAAACTTCTCTATTACAGTTTCGTTTGTTCCGAATATTTTCTAGTGTTAAAGCAAAGTATTATGATAGAGAATATATATTATAACATAATATGTAAATTATTCGATTTTTTTTTTAGTTTTATAATAAATTATTATTATATAAGGATAGATCGTACTGTATTCGTAAATTTAATAGACACTGTGATTATTAAAAAAACAATAGTTTGTAGAATCTTGTACCAAGTCCAGCTCCAGCAGAACAACCTGTTGATTGAGGTGTTATTCTGGGAATCAGAGACATGCGAACAAGTGCACATTAATTACGAGGATAAATGTTTTTTCTTTTTTGGTTAAATGGAATGGATAAATGTTTTTATTATTGGTATTATTATAACAAGTAAAAAATTCGTCAATGCAAATGATTAAAGGATTTTGTTGACCCAAAAAAAAAAAGACTAAAGACTTTTAATATGAAAAAGGAAAGAGGGAGTATTATCTGTAATTACTCATTCAATGATAGGTGGTTACTTAATTATCATTAATTTGTTATTGACGAGGGGAGGGTTTTTCTCATTTCTTTTCCTAAGCAATATATTATTAGACATGTATTTTAGAGTTTTTTTTAATAATAACCAAAATTGGCCTTTATTCGCATCTTTTCTACTAATCCAATTATATGCTTCTTAGATGGGAAAAATTCGGGGCTTTTGCATCTATATCTGCTTTTTGGGTCACCTTTTAATTTATACTTGCTTTGCAAAAAAAATTGCAAGCGTTCCCGCTTTTCGCATAAACTCCGGCATACGGGGGGGCCTGAAGTAGCAAAGACAATCACAAAAACTTCAGCATTCTAGGCTTTTTCAAAAACTTCAGCAGAAGATGCTGAAGTTATTTAGTTCATTAGTAAAAATTTCAGCACTAAATAATTTTGTCCTGGATTAATTAGTTTTGTCATAAAGCTTTTTCAATCAGCAGAAGCTGAAGTTATTTAGTTTATTTGTAAAAACTTTAGTAAAAGCTGAAATTATTTAGTTTATTTGTAAAAGCTTCAGCAAAAGTGTTGAAGTTATTTAGTTCATTTGTAAAAACTCAAGCACTAAATAAGCTGAAGTTGTAAAAATTAGGGCATAAGTTAAATAATTTTAAAAAATGGGAATAGGTTAAATGGGGGCGACCAAATAGGGCGCCCCGAGCAATTTCTACGAAAAATTCATAGTCGTTCCAAGTTTATATCCCAAGAGAATTGAAAAACATAATTGGGTGGCAAACGGGCGGGCGAGTCGGATATGAGTGGGTCGAAAATGAGCTATTCAAAAAAACAGATAAACTATCCGACCTGGCCCATATTTTATACGGATAAAAAATCGGTTATTCGACGGATAATATGGATATAACATGGATATCCATATTATCCATGTCTTTTTGAATGTGATCATTTACGGGAAAATTACTAGTCTTTCAAACTTGAGGAACCCCAAATTTGAGGCTTGACAAATGTAAAAGTTAAACACATTAGTTATCTATTTGGTTGACCATTTTCTAAATGGATAATATGGTTCTTATCCGTATTCGACCCGTTTTTAAAGAGTTCATTGTTCAAGTTCACTCATTTTTAATGGATAATATGGGCGGAAACTTATTTTTTTTAACCATTTTGTTACCTTTAAACATAACTATCATACAAAAAAACAATATATATAATCTCTCAATATACATAAATGCGTCGTGGTTATCCACATTTAATTAAAGATGTTAAATAGGATTTGGATTTTTCTGGCGAATGATACAACTAATGTAAATATGCCATTAACAAGTCCTGAAAAATCATATGATCCAAAATGCATATGCATTGTTGCACAAACAAAGAAAACAAAGTATAAATTTACAGCTCAAATCATAACTTCTAACGTTGCAGCTGGCTAAGAACACAATGATATATTATTATGCATTGGAATTCTCATAGTCATTTCAATGTAGGTTATTGTAATTGTCAATTAGATCAAACAATCGCCTAAAGTCACAATTGAAAACAAATGTCCTTATTTTACACTAAATGATAAAGACTTTTTTTTTCTTTAAATGGAAAAACATTTAAAATCAGAACAACGTAAATTATTTCACATAATTAGCAGATAAACAAAAAACCTAGGAGCAGGGGCGAAGCCACAGTGTTAGTTGCGGATTCAGTCGAACCCAATAACTTTTGTTCAAACTTTGTATTTTAATTAAGAAATTTAATGAATTTGTATAAATTACTAATTTATACCCAATAACTTAAAACAATTATAGTTCCGAACCCATAAGGTTCAAATCCTAACTTCGCTTCTGCCATGTATGGACTAGGTTTTGAGGACCCAGTATTTGTAATTTTGTATGCCAAACGTCGTATGGTTTTACATTTTCTAAGTTAACATTATGATGTCTAAGAGTAACGATATGAATTGGTTTAGTCCAGTGACCACGACCAATAATTGACTATGCCAAACACTCCCGTGTCACAAATAATTTTTAACTCAAATAAATAATGTAACTTTAATAACTGAAAGACTAAATCCCCTAGGAAATTATCAGATTAATAGTATAAACAAAGTGTTTCTTTTCATTTTTGTCTGATACAAGTGGAGATAACATGCAGGAGCTAATTCGTATTCCACTTTTGCCATTTTTTATTCGGTAAATTGGGCAAGTTATCACTCGATCAAAAATAATTATATTTGCTAACTAAATATATAAAAATATATACTAATGATATATAAAATCTGTATATTATGTTAGTATACTGTATTTGTAAAATAATTATAGAGAAAATAAAATAACATAAACAGAAATATAGACGAAACAAAAGTTAATCCGAGCCCACTGAATTCACAGTGTTTCCTTAATGAATTTAATCCCCTCCTAGTACCCAACGTTATGGATTATTTCCTCTCATGATAGAACGAATTACACACTGGTGTAGTGGTACTTCAAACCCCAATGTTTCAGCATACACAAAGTTCGGTAGCAAATAACGCTTACTGTTGCTTTCTTTGAAATTAAAAATATGCAGAAGAAAGGAGGAGAACTCAGAAATTCGTATGGAAAATCTGAGATAATGGACTTGTATTTATAACCATTGTTGGGCTGAAAACTAAAGAGGTACAACAGAATTGGATTTAATATTAATATTCTGTTATTAAAACGGATATTTAATAACATTTCTGTTAATATTTACTACTAATAAATAAATTTGGACAAAAAAATTAATCAATCAATCATTTGATCAAATCCAAAATCCAAATCCAAAGTCGAGCGACGACGACGACGGCACGAGGCTTACCTTCTTCTCAACTCTTTAAGAGTTAGAAGAAGAGCAATTGATTATATACCCATTAAAAACCTCTTCATTTTTCAATATGAGACAACGTCCCTTCATCAAGGAGGGAATTTCAAATAAAACTCAAATATTTTATTTATACGGGGTCGTTTGGTTTGAATACGGCTTATGCCGGGATAAGTTATACTGGTATAAGTTATGCTGAGATTATTTTTTATCCATTGTTTGGTATGTTGTGTTAAATATGACAATTGCATAATTTGTAAGAAGAATGTATAAGTTATACCGGTGTTAATTATCACACCCTCTATAAGGTATAAGTTATCCCGGTGTTAATTTTAATCCTGTAATAACTTATACCGGGTTTGCTAACCAAACAAAGTATTAAGGTGGTACTAAATTTTTATAAGAAAAACCAGCACTATACCTTCTTATACCTCATACTATAACTTATCCCAGCATAAGCCGTATTTAAACCAAAGGACCCCTAAATGATAAAGACTTCTTTTTTAAAAAATAATTCATTTTAAATGGGAAAACATGTAAATAAGTATTAGCACTTATGAAACGCTGACGTATATTATTGTTTTTTCTTTTCTTTTTTGTGGTAAGGACTTATGTCATTGTTATGTACAAAATATTCTCGTTTGCCCTACCTATGCTATCAAAATAATCAGTTTGACAGCATCCAAAATTCTGATTGCATTTCAAGAGAATATTTCCTGCAATTATATTTTTTAATCAATCAAATCTTTTGTAGGAATTTGTGTTATATTGCTTTAAACAAAAGAATTAGAAGAAAAAAATCAGAACAAGGTAAATTATTTCACATAATTAACAGATAAACAAAAAACCTAGGAGCAGGGGCGAAGCCACAATTAGTTGCGAGTTCGGCCGAACCCAGTAGCTTTTATTCAAACCTTCTATTTGTATTAATTAATTCAATAAATTTGTATAAATTATTAATTTCGAACCCAATAACTTAAAAAGATTATATTCCCGAACCCATAAAGTTTAAATCTTAGCTTCGCGTCTGCCGAGTATGGACTAGGTTTTGAGGACCCATTATATTCGTAATTTTGTATGCCAAATGTCGTATGGTTTGACATTTTCTAAGTTAACATTATGATGTTTAAAGAGTAACGATATGAACAATTGGTTTAGTCCAAGACCACGACTAATTGACTATGCCAAACACTGCCGTGTCACACATAATTTTTAATTTAAATAATGTAACTTTAAGAACTGAAAGACTAAATCCCAATTATCAGATTAATAGTATTAACAAAGTGTTTCTTTTCAGTTTTATCTGATACAAGTGGGCAAGTTACACATTTGGTCACTCGGTCAAAAATAATTGTATTTACTAACTAAATATATAAAAATATATACTAATCATATATAAAATCAGTATATCATACGTTATAAAAAGTATATTTTACTGATTATTATTTTTTAAAACAATTATGCATTTCTCAAATAAAATATCATATGAATGTCCCCTTCGTAATTTTACAGTCTTAAAACCGAGTCCTTCCTTTTTCTACGAACGAAAATGACATGTTGTTTTCAATCAACAATAGACACGTCTGGTTAGAACCACTAGCTGCATCATTGACCCAAGCGCAAAGATGAAATTGACATGTTGTAATTACATATACGTGTGTATGTATGTATATATATGAATGTACTTCTTATTTATCGCGAGCGATCTTATGTCTAACGTTCAAGTAATTTTTTATTTCAATTGTCTAAACGCTTTCAACGACCAACGCACGAGGCTTATCTTAACTTTATGAGTTTTGAATTTTAAAATAATAATTTCAAGGGTTAATAATTGAATTCTCAATTTTATGTGCGTGCATATATTTAATTAATTTATTAATAAAAATACATTATTTAAAATAAAAGCTATTAGATACAACCGAACTCATAAGTCACATCTGGATTAGCTTCTACCTTTGGCCCTGCGCATAAGGCAAAAGAAAATAAATGCAGCCTTTTGATTTTATAGATAGATATAGATATTGCATTACATTATCTTGGAATTTTCGTCCGTTGACTCGATAAATAAAGTGAACCCTGACCAAAGACTTGGTCAATAGTCGATGTTCAATTTCCCAATTATATTTATGCAACTATACAGTTCAATTTTCGATTTAAATTGGCAACTGTTTCAAGCAGGAGGAATTAATACTTAAGTAGCTGTGTCCAATTCAACAAATCTTGCAGAATAATTGCATTCCTCGCAACTCGCAAAATAAAGGCATTTAAAAATACTCCATTCGATTCACTTTAATTGATTTTTTGATTATTTTTATATATATTAAGTAATTTACCTTTTAGCATTAGTTAATAATAAATTGACTATATTAATTTTAATTTGTTCATTGAGAACCCAGAATACAATAAATATTTTTAGGCTCTTTGCTCCAAGAGAAATTATGAAAAAAGAATGTTAATTCCTTTTTTTATATCTGAAAAAATTAATATTATGAAAAAAATATGAATTATAAAAAAAAGCCGAAAAATCAATTAAAATGGATAGATAGAGTATTAAACAATCCAATGTTTAAAAATATGAAACAGTAGAATGGAGCGGAATCTAAACGGCTGGCAAAATTATATTTATTTTCCTCTCAGTTTGTTGACATTCTTTGATTATAGAAAGTTAATATTTTTTTCGATTTTTTATAAGTCCAAGTTCGATAAAAATTCTTAACTAATTTATAATCATACCTAAATAATTAGGAACTGTACACAAAAATACTATGAATGGCGACTTTTCTCACATGTCAAAATAACAAAGTAGTATGCAAATAAAATAGTTATTTTTAAAATATAAGTTGAAATTTCTTAACTTAAATTTCAAGAAAATTAAAAGTATCCAGTATTTTAGAATTAATGTACTATGTTTATTTTATCTCAACCTTGCTTCAACGTAATTTTTGATTTACAATATTTCTAGTTGCCTTCCTATTCTTATTACTATTTGTATACGGTCGAAATCGTACATATCCGATTTCATAGGCATGCGAGTTGCCTCGAAGATAAGCTTGTAATAGATCAGGCTCGAGCTCGAAGATAGAACACCGAGCCTGGAGATCGAAGTGCTCGTTAAGATCGAGGCCAGCAACAATCGAGCCAAGAATAACTAACCTCGAGTAAGGCGTAATAACGGAATGACGAGATATCAGTAACCGGTTGAAGATCGCGGCGGAGATCCCCGAGCAGATCAAATCAAAGCAGTTATTGATACCAATCATGGGATTTATTTCCGTTATTAGGATTGTATATTTAGGATTCCTCTATTATATAAGGAGGAATCTCATTCGTTTGTAATCATCATTATTCACTAAGAATAATATACACATTCGCTGCTATCTTCATTTTTACTGTTCATTTCTGCTTATCATTGTTCATAAGAATTGTTCCGTTCTCTACTGTTCTAATTACCCCCACCTTGAGAGTATCTCGAATCAAGGTCGAAGCACTGCTTTCACACTGGTTTGATTTATTTTAATAATCGAGTGAGCATTATATCTCGAACTTAGAGTAAAACAAACCCTTAGCAGCCTGACATCGGCTTCGAGTGCCTTGTCTTGGGCTATCTCCTCATAGAGGTCAAAACCTCGAGCATGGATTTCTTTGAGGGTCTCCCTCCGGGATTGGCACTTCGCTGAGTCATTGCTCCATCGCTCTCGATCAGAAGCCTCCCTTAGCTGCGTTTGAGCAACCTCGGCATTGTCCATGTACATGACGATGGACTTGTCAGACATGACCTTCGTATTCTCTACCTCCGCCTTGGCCTCATCTATTCCGACTTCAAGCTCCTCGATCCTTTTGACTTGGGCCGAGCTTTTTTCTTTGATGCTCCGAAGTTGAACCTCGGCCGATGACAACTTGGCCGAGGTAGCCTCTTTTTCCACAGCAAGGGGTCCATATTCTTCTTCCACCGATCACAATCGGCTTTGACCTAATCGACTTTTCCCCGAAGCAGCTCGATCCTTTCAACCTTTTGCTGCAACTGAGTTATTGAAGTTTTAGCCTCCACAGTTGGGGCGAGTCCGTACTTTTTCAAAAGGATGGTTACCTGCTTATCTAGATCGGCCTCTTCCTTACGAGCTTTGGCCAAATCCG
Organism: Nicotiana undulata; assembly: GCA_005239495.1. Classification (NCBI taxonomy): domain Eukaryota; kingdom Viridiplantae; phylum Streptophyta; class Magnoliopsida; order Solanales; family Solanaceae; genus Nicotiana; species Nicotiana undulata. The sequence continues at coordinate 100,232 of ML271277.1, forward strand.
CTTGAAGGTCCTTTAGAGCTTCATCCTTTTGTCCACAAAGAAGTTTCAGAGCATTCCTCTCCTCCGAGACTTTCTGGAACTCTATTTCACACTGGCTAAGGTCAACTCGAGACTTGGAGAAGGCCTATACAAAAAAGGAAAATGCAAGTTAGACTTAAAGAAAAAAATAAGAAAAGAAATTGTAGCAACTAATGCTTACCCGAGATAGGAGACGTTGGGCCTCTTCAAAGAGAATGGAAACGTCGCTGAGATCGGAGGCATCATCAACCCCAATCAAGCAATCCCGAAAGGGATCCCCTACACTAGAGACTCTGCCTATGTCGGGGGTGTTCATCTCCCGAGCCTCTCTTATTGCCTCCTCAGAAAAAGTTGGCAGAGAAGGCCGGTGACCTGCTGTCATGGCCCCGAGCAAGTCGCTCGGGGCACTCTGATCGACCTTCGAAGTTTTAGAATCGGCCTCGTCCGGTGTATTTACGGATGGTCGAGAGATGATGTCGACCTTAGGTGATTCGAGATCCTCACCCGAACCCTTTTTGGAAGCCTCCTCATCACGAGGCTTGATTTCAGCAACTGTCAGCGGCTCAGAAGGTTTGGCGACCTCGATGTCCTTCCTGGGTCAGGCCGTTAGTGCCGAGGCACCTTCCTCTTCTTCTTCTTCTTCTTCGTCTCTCAGGATTCAGACCGAGTCCACCGTGAGAGCAATCACCTTCCTCATTACCCTTCGAGGTTTGGGCTTAGGGTCCTCAGATTGCGACGCTCCCTTCCTCTTCTTGTCTTTCCGTGACTTTGGAATCCGGGACTTGGCATGTTCCTCGCCGCTCGGGGGCCTTAATATTGCATGTTTGGTCAGACATGCACGAAAGAAGCTTAGTAATGAATGAAATGCAAAAAATATTTCTGAATATAAGAAAGAATATCCTTACCATGGTTCTTTGCCTCCCATATGCCCTTCGCCAAATCACACCATGCACGCTCGACGTGGGAGGAAGTCGAGGCTAACTTCCGAACCCAGTATTCAAGGTCGGAGACTGCCTGAGGCATCCAAGGAACAACTGCATACCAAATAAGAACGTTAGACAAAGCCAAAGCAGGTACGAAGAACAATGTTTAATACATCACTTACGGTCGGGGTTCCACTCATCGGGGAATGACATCTTCTCCTTCGGGACGATGTCACAAGTCCTCACCCGTATAAACTGGCTCATCCAACCCCAATCATTGTCCTCGTCGATGTTCGAGAACAAGGTCTTCGTTGCGCTTGGCTTTGGAGCTTGATTATCCCTCGGTACAATCGAGGCCGGTACAACCACATGAGGTGGCTAAGGGTGAACTCTAGCCCCTCGGCCTTACTGGAGAAGAAGCGCAACATGATCACAGTGCGCCAGAACGAGGGGTGAACTTGGCCGAGAGTGACCTGATATCTTTTGCAGAAATCGACGATCACTGGGTTGAGGGACCCAATGTGAATGGGTAAGTGTAAACACTTAAAAAACCCTCCATATGAGTAGTAATTCTCTTTTCAGGAGAAAGGATTTGTACCACGACCTCGGGACCCCAGTTGCAGTACCTCTTCATGGCTTCGAGGTGGCTCGTCATTGTGGAACACATGTACCTCGAAACATGTTCACACCGGCCTGGGATCGATGAAGGGTTCCCGACCTTGAAATCGGATTTTAAAGTGCACGGGCCAGGAACGTACTCATGAGGAAATGGTTCCACCGATGTTTTATCACCGGCCAACCGGGAAGAAGAAGAGGAGGCTTTCTCCTTTTGAGGTACAATTTTTGAGGTTTTCGCCATTGATTCAGGTAAAGAAGGGCGAAGGAAGATGAAACTAGTCGGTTTCGATGCTAACAAGGGTGGCTCAACATGCGGCAAAAGAGAGGAGATGGAGAAAGTTAGAAGACTTAGAAGTTTGATTAAAGCAAAAGTAAAGTTTGATTCAACAAAGGAGCGTGTATTTATAGATTCACGGCGACGGTTCGGTGGCGCTAGTGGCCGACCACGCACTGACAGACATTAATGATTTGGGGAACTGTACCGACGGGACGTTTCGGTCACGTCCTCCGCTTACGCCATGAGGATGACGTCATGGTCGAGGTTTCAGAAAATCGAGACTCAAATCGTTTCTTATCATTTTACTCTAAGAAACGCGAGGACTATTTGTATAACGTCGAAATTGGGCATATCCGATTTCATATGCATGAGAATTGCCTAGAGGATAAACTAGTAATAGATCAGACTTGAGCTCGAAGATAGAACACCGAGCCTGGAGATCGAAGTGCTCGTTGAGATCGAGGCCAGCAACAATCAAGACCAAGCATGACTGACCTCGAGTAAAGCGTAATAACGGAATGGCGAGATATGAGTAACCGGTCGAAGATTGCGGCGGAGATCCCGGAGCAGATCAAATCAAAGCAGTTATTGATACCAATCGTGAGATTTATTTCCGTTATTAGAATTGTACCTTATTTAGGATTCCTCTATTATATAAGGATGAATCCCATTCATTTGTAACCATCATTATTCACTGAGAATAATATACACATCCGCTGCTATCTTCATTTAAACTGTTCATTTATGCTTATCATTGTTAATAAGAATTGTTCCGTTCTCTACTGTTCTAATTACCCCCACCTCAAGACTATCTCGAATCGAGGTCGAAGCACTTGTTTCACATTTGTTTGATTTATTTTATTGTCCTACTTATCCATTTAATTCATTATTTATCAATTGGTATTGGATTACGTCACATATCCTTAAAACTACAATATAAGTTTAATTATTATTCGATTTTTAGGGTAAACGCTCTTTCTATCTTTTTTTCCCCTACTTCAATCAAGTCAACCTTTTAAACTTTTTAAAGAGAAAATGATCTCCTATGTCCACTTATAAAATAACTTTCTAAATGCACCCTTAAATTGTTCTCATTTTTCTTTTTACTGTCTCGAAAACTAACTAGAGTCTAAGATATTAAAGAAGTACATATATTAGGCGTTAGCCTCTTGAATTATACCTAGGGATGATAATGAAGCGGGGCGGGTACGGGCAGAGCGGGTTTTGTTTGATGCGGGGCGNGACTACTGTCAGGCCAGGGAAGATAACTGCATAACCTAGGGAATACAACTCCATAAGAGCGAGAAAGTACGGGGATAGAAAGAATCACACGATTCCCTATCGTGATAGAAGCAACAATAGGATAGGAGTGCACAGGTTCGCAACTGGACTCTTCTCTGACTAGAAGAGCTGCGCCTAAGACTCGAAACAATTTTTAAAAATTTTAAAGCGGGGTGGGGCGGATTGTGGGTTTAATGCGGGGCAACTTTGAATTTTATCTTTTTTGAAACAAAGCAATCATTTCAACTGCAATTTCATATTTTTCTTCACTAGCACGAATACAATTTTGATTTATAATTAACCAATTTGCATAAGTCTCACAAAAATAAAATTACAAAAGTCAATATATCGTATTAGTAATAGGAAATGATAGTATCCCATTTATTTTGAAATATCATATACATTATTACAAAGGTAAAGATATTCTCTGCTATGACGCATTACAAGGAATGCCGGTGTAATGAACATGTTTTTAGAAAACCAATGATTGAAAATAGAAACAAAATACGAAATTAGAGAAAAAAGAAGAAGAAAAAAATTAAGCGGGGCAGGGCAAGGCGGGTCTAAGCGGGGCGGGTTGAAAACTGAAAAAATAACTATGCGGAGCGAGGCAGGGCGGGTTGACATTTTTGTGAGTTTTACCAAACCTGGCCCGCACTCGCCCCGCCCCACCCCATTACCATCCCTAATTATACCCCTTCTGATTCTCTCTCGTAAAAACACTAAATTTTGGGCGGGAAGAGTAGCAACAAGTAACAACCACAAGCTAGTAACAAACAGTCAAACCTCTCTATAACAGTCTCATTTGCATCCATTATTTTTAGATATTATAGTGAAGTGCTGTTATAGAAAATATATATTACAATATAATATGAAAATTAATTTCGAAAAGTTTAGCTTTTATAAACAAGTATTGTTATATAAGGATATTGTTATATAAATGTATGATATTTCGTTCCAACTTAAAATTATACTGCTAGTTTTGCCAATGAAAAGGACAAAACGTGGTGATTTTTATTATGGAAGATGACCATAGGTGCACAAGTTGACTCACAAATTCACATGGCCTATTTTTGAGTGACCAACTTTGGGTGGCTCTAAGTAATCGATTTTCTTCGTCTTCAAGTTCTATACCACTTAAATTGCGAGGTCATTAATTTTAATAATTTGAATTATACTGGTTTTTTAAAAGTCTATATTATGACGTGTGTACGTAGTTATAATTAGATGTCAAAATAGGAACTTAAGTATACGGTTAAATTTTTATATAATAACTTCGTTTTTTTCAGATTTTTTTAAGGTTATAGCGAATTGCTATTATAGAAAATAAATTTATAACAGAACATGAAATTTGATTCAGAAAAAACTTAACTTTTATAATAAAAAATTATTATAAAGAAATTTGACTGTATTACACTTGAAACAGCCGACTGTGGATGCCTGCTTTCAAATTAATTAGGGGAACTTTAAGACTTTGTTTTGTGTTTGGGTCTCCAAATCAGATGAGTTGGTTCATCACAAAGTGTTGGATTTATATAAACGTCTTGTATTTAATTGGATCGATTTATTTGTCTGTTTGCAGAAAATACCATTTTCAGTCTCTAACACAGCTCACCTAAGTTACCATATGTCATCTTACAAGTAATTATTAACTGATGATAGAGACAAATCTATAGTTTTTAAATTAATTAATGGTTGACAAACTATATTCACTATTCACTACTCATTTAGTTTGAATTTAGTGTCACATAATTATTTTCGAATTATCTAATATATGTGCGATATACCAATTGATATAGAGTACCTTTTAGTCATGTTATTTATTTATTTTAGATCCCATAATTTCTAAGCGTTTTTTTAGCTATCGTGAAATTATTATGTCAGTAATTAAGAAAATATTGAAAAAAATAGTACTTTTACTTTTAATTGTTATTGTGTATAAAGTTGGCCCGAGAAGACTTCAATCCATGATAGTGAGAATTAATATTAGGGGTGTACAGACCGAATCGGAAAATTGCATCAAAACGAAAAGTTAAATCACATCGATTAAAAAATCCGATTAAGTTTGGTTTGATTTGGTTTGGTATAGAGTAAAAAAATCCAAACCAGACCGACATAAAAATATATAATTTGTAGAAGAATTAACCCAAATAGTTGACCACCCAACCGATTAAACTAAAAATAGCCGGTGAAGGTATAATATATGCATAATCTATATATTATATGTGTATATTCATGTATAATCTATGTATGTGCTAGAAAAAGTTAATAATGAATATGGCCGGGTATTTGTATTAATATCCCATATTATTTGGTTTTAAGATATTATATCAAAATGTCTAGAAAATATTTGGGATTCTCTTACGTGATATAATATTTAATAGAATATGAAGTGCTCTTTATTTATTAACCTTAAATAATAGTTTGTATGATCACTTTCTTATCAAGTGTTACGGAAATGCGTCAATCTCTTTGTTCGTCCATATTCATATGTCAAGATCTATCAAATTCTTATAACTTTTTCGAATTTGAAATGGTTATTATTATTTAGGTATCATATTGATTTTTATGTTTAACTACTAAATTTGATTAACCTTGAAAGTGTATTAAACGGAAAATTATTGTCAGACGACTAAAAAAATAACTATTATGTGTTATTAAGTAAATTCTCCCATGAGAATATTTTAATAGATAGTATGTTTGCCAATTCTTTTAATATTTTCTAAACATATATTTACTTATAAAAATTTTAATAAAGTAAGACTGAAATAATATTTAAGTAACAAAATACCCGAAAAGCCCCGACAAAACCTAACCGGTCCAAAGTCCAAACCGATATAATTAATTTGGTTTGGTTTTAATAAAAACCGAATCAACTCAATCCATGTACACCCAATTAATATAATGGAAAATGACTTGTTTGATATTAAGGCGTGTTGTTGTTATATAAATGTTTTTAAAATCTATTTGACAATATATAAGGTCGAACTGAGAGTAGTGAATGCATGCAACGCACTTATCGTCCAAAGTCCAAACTGATGGTTGGGAACTTGAGATAATAAAAAAAGGAAAGAGAGACGTGAAAAGGAATGAAAAACGGGTCTCCTAAAAGCTTTCCTAATTCTTTATTTTTCAAATTCTGCTTAACTAGATTGCTAAGTACTTAGCAAAAAGACCCTTTCTTTTGTTTACCTACAGTACACAAAACGAAAAGCTTGGTCCTACTTCAACTTTTCAACTAATGTTTAGAAAGTTATAAAGAGATGATAAACAAATGATAAGCCAATGATTCTTGCCAAAAAAGTATAAAGTATAGAGAAACAGACAAGGCTAGTGTTGCTGCTTTTTTTGCAAAAAACTGCAATCGGCGCAACCATCCCTAAATTCATGACTTTATGTTCCCAAGCTTTTTGGATTCTGTCACCTTTGCTAGCGACATGGAAATTGGTGTCAATTTTGTGAATTTGCACGAGAGAAATGAAATGAAGCACGTGAGAAGAAGAGCATAGCAGAGAGATGAGAGAAAAAGATTTCATTTTTTGTTATGTCCAAAACACTGTACATTGCTACCGTTAAAACTACTAATCACCGATTAACTCCATACTTACATCTAACCATAGTTACTACCTATCTAACCATGGTTAAATTAACTGACCTACACAGTTAAACTGGATTATGACACCAGAGCCGGAGCCAGGATTTCAAGCTTATGGGTTCGGTATTCTAATCGTTTTAAGTTACTGGGTTCTAAACTAATAATTTATACATATTCAATGGATTTTTTAAGACAAATTACAGGGTTCGAACCAAAGCTACTGGGTTCGGCCGAACCCGCTGGCCACACTCTAGCTCTGCCCCTGCATGACACGCATTACATATCTCATTTACCCCCCCCCCCCCCCCCCCCCCCCCCCACCCCCCCCACACAA
>ML271277.1:107307-136813 GCA_005239495.1 Nicotiana undulata
CGGCCAGCCTCTACTCCTCCCCTGCAAGACCCCCATATCCAATCTCTTTTTCCCCCCCCCCCCCCCCTCTCCAACAAGCTAGGACCAATGAAAATGTTTCTGAGGCCTAGCTTGGACAGTGAGTGTGCTGAAGACTACTCAAGCGCTTGGTTAAGATATCAGCAGGTTGATCAGCAAACCTCAAGTAGTCTGTTTGAACCAAGCCTAAATGAATCTTCTCACGGATGAAATGATAATCACTGTCAATATGTTTCGTTCGTTCATGGAACACAGAATTGGCAGCAATTTGGATTGCTAATTTACTGTCACAATGAAGCGGAACAGGCAGAGCGAGAGCAACACCCAATTCATTGAACAAACCAACAAGCCACACAATCTCAACCATTGTTGATGCTAGACTATGATATTTTGCCTCAGCAGGACTCCTGGAAATAGTACTTTGCTTCTTGGATTTCCATGAAATGGGGGAATCACCAAACTGCACCAAGTAACCAGTGATTGGTTTCTTGGTATTAGGGCAAGATGCCCAATCAGCATCACAATAAGCCTTTAATTGTGTAAATGAAGTGGCGGACATAAGAAGTCCTTAGACATTGTACATCAAAGGAAATGTCTGGCCTTATAATTGTCAAATAGAGGAGTCTGCCTATCAGTATTTTATAGGCACTAGGATCTATAAGCAAGGAATCATCCTTAAGCCCAAGATGATCATCATATGTAATTGAGGTGAGTTTCTGATTGATCTCAACATGAGCACTAACAGGCTTACATCCTGCATGACCAACATTCGAGATGAGCTCAAGAGCATATTTTCTCTTATGCAACAAGATCCCTTCTTTGCTTCTCGCAAATTCAATACCCAAAAAATACATCAACTCCCCAAGGTTTTTAATTTGAAGTTTTGATGCAGAATATGTTTGGTAGTAGAGATAAGGTCTGAATCATCACCAGTAATCAGAAGGTCATCAACGTAGACCAAAAAAACTACAATATGAGAATCATGTTTCTTAGCGAACAAGGAATAGTCAAAATGGCTCTGCTGGAATCCTGAATAGTCAACTTAATGTTCTATTGTCACGAAGCTTGCTTAAGTCCATGGAGGGACTTAAGCAATATGCACACCTATGACTTCCCTTGTTGATGAGAGAAGTCTTGAGGTAAGGTCATGTACACTTTTTCCTCCAAATCACCTTGCAAGAAAGCATTGTACACATCTATTTGATAGAGGTTCCATCCTTTAGCTATTGCTACAGAGACTACAGACATGATAGTAACCATTTTAACTAATGGTGAATATATTTCTGGATAATCCAATCCCTCCTTTTGACTGTACCTTTTAGCCACTAATCGTGCATTGTATCTTTCAACTTTCCCACTAGATGTGTACTTGATTTTGTACACTCATTTGCATCCAATTGCTTTTTTTCCTGGAGGCAATGACACCACCTTCCATGTCTTGTTGTCCTCCAATGCTTGTATCTTTGCTTTCATAGATTCAATCCATTTCACATTCTTAGCTACTTCATGATAGGAACTCGGTTCAATCTCATAAGACAACTGAGTGACGTAGGCCTGGTATGAATCTAATAATCCTTTATACTGAATAAAACCACCAATAGGATATTTGCAATGAGCTGTAGTGGAAGAATTGGGATTTTGTTGTGGCCCAATGTAATCCTTAAGACAAATAGGAGGCTTAGTAGTTCTACCCTACCTTCTCAATTCCCCAGTATCATTTGTATGTTCTTCATGTCTCTCAACAATTATTTCTTCTACAGTAGGCAACATAGAAGTAGGAGTTGAATTACTGATTCTAGGAACAAGCTTTGCAATTGTAGGAGATGCATGTGGAACTAATTTTCCATGTTCTCCATCATTGGAATATAGAATAATAGGAGGCTGACCAATAAGACAATCAAGTCACTGAAACTCATTTATAGAAAAAGAAGAACCTTAAGTGAAACCTTGGAATGGATATGCATCTTAATGAAATAGTACATCTCTGCTAACAAATGTCTCGTGTTCAATGTCATACAATTTATACCCTTTTTGTGTACTTGCATAACCCATAAACACTGATCTTATAGACCTAGGAGCAAATTTATCACCCCTTGGGAGATTAGTTGTAAAGGCACCCTACGATCTTCATATGTGACAAAGAAGGTCGTCTCCCTTATAGGACTTCAAAAGGTGACTTGTTTCCTAGAATGGTAGAAGGAACTCAGATTATTATGTACACAATTGCTTCCACACAGTCACTCCAAAACCTCACTGTCAAATGCCCTTGAAATCTAATAGCCCTTGCAGTTTTCAAAATATGTCTATGCCTTTATACTACTCCATTTTGTTGAGCATTGTGTGGACAAGAGCTTTGGTGAATAATCTGATGCATTTGAAACAAATTAGCAAAATTATGGTTGAAGAACTCAGAAACATAGTCTGACCTAAAACACTTGATCATCCGACCAAATTGAGTTTTCTCCATAGTGATGAATTTTTTTTAGGATTGTAATGACATCCGACTTAAGATGTAACAGGAAAATCCAAATCCCCCTAGAATGATCATCAGCCATTGTGAGAAAATATCTCTTTCCATATATGTAGGAACTTTATATGATCCCCAAATATCCATATGTATCAAATCAAAAACATGATCTGCTTTGCTACTACCAGGTGGAAAAAGGTGTCTTAGATTCTCTTGCTAATGGACATATGCCACGTGGGCTTATTTTTGCTCTACTACTGCTACTGATATTAGGAATCTTGTTGAGAACTTGAACTAGAGCATGTCCCATCCTCTTGTGCCATAGTTCAGCTTCATTCATGTATGCAGCCATTACTAAAGATCTAACTGTATTCTTGTATTTTCTTTGTGAATGCAACACGTATATGCCTTCTTCCTCTTTACCAATCTCCTTCACCCTTCCAGTGAAAAGATCCTGAAAGATGCAAAAATTTAGAAAAAATGTAGCACAACAGTTTAAAGCTTTTGTTAATTGAGAAACAGACAAAAGGTTAAACTTGAAAGCTGGTACACATAAGACATTATTAATGGTATCACCTCCATCTAATTGACAACTACCAACATGTGACACCCTAGTAGATTCTCCAGTAGGCAGCTGCACATTTCCTGCTGACCTACTAACAATTTATCATGTAAACTTTGTTCATTACCAACCATATGGTTTATGGATCCAGTATCTACTATCCACTTCTCATCAGTTTTTTGTTCATAAATGACATTACCTGCCATGTGCGTACTGGTAGAGGATTCAGAGACTGATGTCTTGTTCAATAGGCTAAGGATCTGATTGTACTGTTAAGGAGTGATATCTGCATAGGTACTACATTTTGTTGTCCCTGATGAATGTGATGCTTAGAGATGTACCCTTGCATAGGTTCCAACTTGTGTTGTTCTTGAATCATCTTGCTTGAAGAAGGTGCGATCTGGTGGTTCTTTGAACTTCCAACCATAGTAGCGCTTTTTCGAGGCTTAAATTCTGCTGGAGAGCCTATCAGTTTGTAGCAATTGACCTTCAAATGTCCCTTCTTATTGCAGTAATCACATTTCATCAATTTATAACATTCTTTCTTCCTGTGGGCTTTCAAGTGACAAAAATCACATTTAATATTGAAGTTTCTTCTTTGCCTTTGACCAAGTTTAGAACTAAATAATATTGTAGGATATATAGACTCAGCACGGTAACTACCTCATGCTACCATCTTTTGATTTTCATCTTGAAGAATCATAACATACGCTTGATTGACAGTAGGAATTTTAGATTTCATTAAGATTTGGCTACGTGCTTCGCTAAGACATCAATTAATCCCATCAGAAATTGTAACAAATGTTGATACTCCTGATGTTCAGTGAAGTAGTTTGATCTGTGACTTCGTCTCCTGCCATGATTATTTATGGTTTTGGCGAGTAGTTGATGTTCCGACTGAAAATTTCTAGAAATAAACGAACCTCTCGTTTTCAACAATTCTCAGTGAATACCTCTAGATTCAATCGTCTAAATAGTCTGATACCATGTCAATTTTGTGAATTTGCACGAGAGAAATGAAATGAAGAACGTGAGAAGAAGAGCAGCTTAGAGAGAGAGATGAGAGAAAAAGATCTCATTTTCTATTATGTCCAAAACACTATATATTGCTACCGTTAAAATTACCAATCACCGACTAACTACCTTATTAACCATACTAACATCTAACTATAGTTACTACTAATCTAACCGTGGTTAAATTAACTAACCTACACAGTTAATCTGGATCATGACACATATTGCATATCTCATTAATTGGAATCCAAGCTAAGAATCATCATAATTTAATAAAATTCTATATGGAACATGCATTAATTATTTATCCGAATTCGATGTTTGCATCAAACTAATGATAACTTTTGCTAATGATTTAATTAAATATGCTAAAAGTTTATACGGAAAAGCCAAATATATCATTGTACTTTCGAAAAAGGTTTAAATACACCTCTCGTTATACTTTGAGTCCAAACATATCCTTGTTGTTGTACTTTGGGTTTAAATATACACCTCATTTAAACGGAGGGACACATGTCAACATCCGATTGGTCAATTTTAAATATCTCTTAATTAACTAAAAGGACTCGTACTAAGGGAAGTATAAAGTTGGATGGACGGAGATAAACTAGTCGGAAGGAATGAACACTATATTATTGTACAAACATCTTTCACCATTCATATTTGTTGTGCTTTTCATCAACCAAAGAGGAAGTTTCGTTGATATTTGCATCTTTGAATGGAATCTATGTTTTAATGTAGTAGCAGTCATTGATGAAGAAGCTTTTGAAGCTTGCTATTCGGGTATGGATAATGGGCATGGAAAATCAAAATATAGCGAGGAATATATTTAAATCTTATTCCGAAAGTACATAAGTATATCTATTAGTTTGATATAAACACCGAAGACATGTATGTTTTGAAATATGTCTGCCTGCCTTTCTAGCCTACTACAACTACCAATTACTATTTTCAGTCTTGGACTGTTGGTTAACTCACCTTAAAAAGAAAAGAAAACTATTGATGTTATTGTACTCCATTTGTTTTATTTAACTTTTCTACTTTTGACCTTATACGGTTTAAAAATAATTTAAATATTAGTTTAATATTTATTGAGTGCAAAAAGGCTTCCAACGGTAAGCTCGTTTTATTTTGTTTTTGTTTTTCTACTACCTTTTTTCCCTTTTGGGTTGCCACACACACCTCGATCAACTATTTTTTCTTGTTTTTTTTTCCACTTTAGCCAGCGCTAATTTTCTTTTTATATTTGATAACTGAAAAGATATATAATTTTTGTATATAATATACATAATGTATATATTTACAAAAATATATACCAAAAATATTTATATATTCTCAACTATTATTTTGAGTGCGGCCAAAAATATTATTTCCCCTTTTTTCTTTTACCCCACCAAAATGATACTATCCAATGGGCCAAATCCCCGAGAAAGTGATCCGGTATAATAAATGAGTGAAATTCAAAAATAGCCAAACTTACAAGTGGTAATTGGAAAATAGTCACATTTTCAAAAGTAATCGAAATTTAGCCAGTTATCGTGTACAGATAAATTTGAACGAAAATACTTTTCGAAGTCCGGAAAATATTCCAACATTATATACTAGGGTTCCAACATAACATACTTGTCCAACATAATATGCTGAAAGCTCTTACACACATGCTCCAATCTCCAGTATATTATGCTGGAACTTTCCATGTGCTGGAATTCCAGCATAATATGCTGGAAATTCATACATAGGTGCACCAATCTCCAGTATATTATGCTGGAACTTTTTGTGTTGCAGCAAAATAGTAGCTATTTTTCAATGACTTTACAAATGCTACTAATTTTCAATGGGAAACTTACACAATGTCCTAAATAACCAACTTACCAACCTCTAGCCATTAGTCATAGACTTACCAAAACTAGCCAATAAAAATTAAAAAATCAAATAATGGGGTTCTTTCTCTCAAAGAATCACATGTAAAGATCACCTTCCATATTTTTAAGCGTGATTAGCAACACTAGATACAAGACAGAAAGGAAATTTCATCGATGAGGTGATGAAATACAAAAATATATACAATATTCCAAAAATCTAAACAAAAAAGAACTTTTTCAATGGGTATAGTTGAAATTCATTGAAAATATATAGATAAGTCAATATACAAAATTTGAGGAAGATTGGAGGTGATTTGGACTGGTTTTGTATCAAAATTCGTAATTAAATCGAGTTCAAAAAAGTCTTTTGCGACACATGTATCACGCGTGTATCTCACACACAGGTATACATGGATATACATGTGATACACAATTGATACAAATATGATACATATGTGATACACAGTGTGATACGCATATCATTTTTTTCATGTTCAGTTTTTACTTTGAATTTTCGATTCAAACCACCTCAAAACTTCACCAAATCATCCCAAAACTGAGATTCAAGCGCCTTAAGTTGTGCTCAATCTATTCTAATAACACTCACTCAAAACAAAGCAAAAATTTGATATTTTTTTGCTACAAATAGCTAATTGGCTAATTTGACTAATATTAGTAATATTTTGTCAATTGACCAATTTTTGTAATGAGCTACTTCTAAATAGACATAACTGGTAATTTCTCTTTTTCAATTAACAATTCGAAAATTGACTAGCCCGTGCTATTTTTACATAATAAAATGGGCCTATAATTTCGCTAGAAAGCTCTCAAGCCCATTTTCCGTTGAACGGGAATGAGTCCAGGTGATGGAAAACCTGATTATTAAGATTTGTAGCCATTAGATAAGAAAATGAAAAATTAAATTAAAGTTGGGATAAAAAAGGCTTCTGCTGCATTAACATTTATCTTGCAATCAAATTGTACATGTTTTAGTAATTTATCACTGCATTTACTCCATGTCCATTTACATATTTCGTAATTTACGTTTTTAGCTCGTTTGATTAATATTTGGTTAAAGTTGGAAAAAATGAGTATTTAAAAGTGAAGTTGAAAAAAAAGTATTCACTTGAAATACTTTTCTAACCAATTTTTTAACTCCAAAATTTTGTATTCCGAAATAAAGTTAAAATTGTCACGACCCAAATTCCCAACCTTAGAAATCGTGATGGCGCCTAACACCACACTTGTTAGACAAGCCAATGTTAGAGTTCACTCAACTATTTCCGTTAATTAATCATTTAAACAGGATAAAATAATTTTAAATTAAACTTTATCTAATGGCTTTCAATAAATAATTTCAAATATAAAATAATAAACAATCAATTAAACCAAGTCACGAACTAATTATATAAATAAACCTAGAGCTACCCCAGGGTTTGGTGTCACAATTCACGAACTACTTAAAGAATACTACAAATAATGGGTTGAAAGAAATAATATAACTGTTTTCAAAAATATAAAAACAGTCTTTACGAGCTAAGAGAAGACTCTCGGGATCTGCGAACGCCGACAGATATACCTACTGCTCCAAATATCCCTACTGCGGGCCGGTACCCGGATCTGCTCAAAAGAGAGCAGAGTGTAGTATCAGTACAACCGACCCCATGTACTGAGTAAGTGCCGAGCCTAACCTAGACGAAGTAATGACGAGGCTACAACAGGGCATTAACAACATATAATCTGTGACAATAATATATACAATAACTCAATAAAATAATTCTACACGTACAAGAAAAATATAACTGAAACAATATAATAACTCAGTCGCATATTCCAGGCCTCAACTACCACCAAGATCTCACACAAGTTTCTGAATTTCCAAACTTTACTTTAAAATAACCGTATGTGTAGAATATAAAAAAAAACCGTAGAGTAAAACAATAAATTTTCAACTCTTTATAATAAAATCAGTAAAACATAATTATACTCCCTTATCACTGTCTTGTTGCGGCGTGCAACCCGATCCCACATGTCTACCCTTATCACAATCATTTGTCCATCCTTATCACTATCAATTATCCACCCTTATCACAGCCCCCTTATCACAGCTCCTTATCGAAACCCCCTTATCACAGCCCCCTTATCACAATCAATTTTGTTTATTCATCAAAAACTTTCACAGTTCAGGCCATGCCTTTCACAATACTTTTATTTTAACAATTGCAAACAGAAAACAATATAGAAACCAATATCATCCCACAATAAAGCCAGTCAGGATATATGTAACCACCGTAACACTGTCAAGCCAACTCAGTCTTTATGTACCATGATAGAATCAAGAGAACAACCAACACTTTTAACACGCTTACAACAACAATTGAAAATAATCAAATGAAACCAAATTAACACGTGTACCTCAACAATCACGAAACAGTTAAACTGCATTTCTCACAACTTCCTCAATATTATCAAGAAATGAAACCAACATGAAGATATAAATATATTTTCAAAAACAGGGCCAACTGCCCAACCTTTCTGTACCACAAAGGAACCAAACACACAACCAATACTCTTCCAAAATAGCCAAATAATATTTAACAGCAATGTAATAAGGCCTAGTAGCCATAGAAACAATAATGAACATAGAACAATTAAGACATGAGTCGATTAAATTGGAAACATGGAAGGGATCATGTTTAACATATCATTTGGTGGTGCATAGATACTCGTCACCTCACCTATACACCACACACATGCAATTCTCATAGCACATAAGTGGGGATTCCTATTCCCTCAAGTCAAGGTAGACCAAACACTTTCCTCAATTTCGTAGGCCACTCACTGCTCAATTATAGCTTTTCCTCTAGAATCTTGCTCTAACTTGCTTGAATCTAATCATATTAACTTAATATCATTAATTCAGGCTAAAGAAATTAACTTTATTGAAAATTATAATTTTTTCTAAGTTTTCTAAAAAAAAGTGAAAACCCGACCCCGGGCCTGCTTGATCTAAATATAGGGTTCGGACCAAATTACGTTTACCCATTCACTCACGAACCCAAATATACAATTAGTTTTGAAATACGACCTCAACTCGATATAAAAATTTGATTTTTACATAATTCTCAATTCTACCCAAACCCTCAATTTTTACCATGAAAATTCCTAGTTTTTGATTTAAAAGTGATGAAAAACAATAAGGAATTGAAAGAGCAAAGTTTAGAATTGATTACATATGACTTGGGATGATATATGGTGAAGAAATTCGTTCCTAGGGCTGTGGGGTTCGAAAATTTGAAGAAGAAGAAGAAGTCTGCCTGTTTTTTATATATATTTTTCTGCCAGTTATTCTGCCTCATTTCTCATGCCAAACGATCCCGAAACTCTATTTTTATGTCTCCAATGGATTCCTTGTGAAATTCTAGTCAAGTTAGACTTTTGAATCACTCAATTTGACATTATAATGAAGAAGATATGTAGGTTTTAATATTTTGCAAATAGTGCAAATTTTTAATACGCCGTCAATGACAATTTCGTAATTAACCCGAAAAATCTGGCAACCTTAGTAAAATGACCATAAAATCCTAATACGATGTCCAAATTTGATGATTCTTTTTGCTATAGGTCAGTAATTACTATACGGATCTAATACTTCATTCAAAATAGAAATCGGAGCTCATTTGTTCAGTATTATATCATTTATGCATGAAGAAACTACGTCGAAGCATAAGAAAGAACGAGCGCAACACAACCCAAACCTATATAAAACTCACCCGAGCTCTTGGAGATTTAAACCAAACATGCACGCAAGTCTAAAAGCATCATACGAACTTGATTGTGCTATCAAATCATGAAAATAACATGTTAAACTATGAATTAAACCTCAAAACTCATTATTTTTCTCAAGAACACTTCAATTTCACTATTTCTCAACCGGACGTCCGAATCACGTCAAATAAACTCCGATTCTCTCCAAACTTCACAGTTAGTATTCAAATAATATAAATTTTTTTTACCGAGATCCGGAATCAAAATACGAGCCCGATACCAATGGTTTCAAACATTAATTCTTTTCTTTATTTCATTAATATCTCAGCAAAATAATTTCTTTCAAAAATTGATTTCTAAGGCTTGAGACCTCGGAATTCATTTTCGGGCATACGCCCGAGTCCCATATTTTACTGCGGACCACCTGAGATCGTCGGATACGGATCCGGGTCCGTTTACTCAAAATGTTGACCAAAGTCAACTATAATTAAACTTTAACTCTAAAAATTATTATTTCTCATATTTTTACATAAAAGCTTTCCGGTTTCACGCCCAGACCATGCACGTAAATCTAAGTATTTAAAATTCAACTTTTTAGGAGTATTAAGCCTAGAATAGAGTCTAAATTAAGGGTGTTAATCGGGTCGGGCCGGGTTGGGAAATTATTGAACCGTACGGTAGGGGAACCGGGCCGATTACGGGTTATGGCTTAACGAGTTTAACGGGTTCGGGTTAATCCGGGTAAAAACTAAACCGTATGGATTATGAGTTTACCGGGCCGGTCCGAGCCGATTTACAGTAAATTTTTTTTTTTTAATTTTTGTACAACTATTGTAATTTATATTAATATAAAGTAAAAAATATAAAGAATACAATGAATATAGAAAAAAATCGCACTTATAAATTGCAAATGCAACATTTAAAATTCATTTCAAAGTTACAACTTACAAGTTACAAATTGAAAGGTTTACATTTGACAGTTGTAAATTCAAAGGTTTTGCATTGCCCTTGTAAGTTCTTCATAATCAATAAGAATTGATTGTCCTTCTTCTGGAGTGTTAAATTCAAATGGGTTACCATGTGTTAATATATCTCCAAGTTCCTCGTCTTCTAGGCTATCAACATCTTCACGTCCTTGATTTCTTCGTTCCCGTCTAATCCAATCTCTGCAACATACTAAAACTTTCAAAGCATTACTTCCCAATGAGTGACAGGTGTCTCGTAGTTGTTATCTTGCTTGACTAAATGCACGCTCTAATGCAACAGTTGAAATTGACACATTATGCACGTCCCGATCCATAGCGGAAAGAACAAAAAATTGCTTTCCATTCTCATGCCACCATCCCAACGCTAAAAATTCCTTTGTGCGTATCTCCTTTTGCTTCTGCAAGTAGAATTGAAGTTCATCAATGTTCCTGCTACTGGTTTGAGTTGTAGCAAACCTAGAAAAAATATTAAAACTATCAACTATTTCATCATCATACAAAGTAGTAGAACTGAAGAAGTGGTACACTGCATAGTGGGTTTAACATTGGCTACATTATGAGCAACATCATCAACTATACTTGCATAATAATTATATAATTGCTGTAAATTATCATTTAGATTGTTCACACAAGTGCGAATTTCTGGGGTTTCAGTTGATCCAATCTCCATATAAGTATATAAAGCATTGATTAATTGGTGACAATCAGTCATCTTAATAGAAGGATTTAAAACAACACCAATTAAGTAAATCTGAGGAATTAGAAAGAAATATTTTTTAAATTTGTCTTGCATTTCTTCAACAACAACCCTATATTTTTCTTTCTTCTTAAATTCAAAGAGTAGAAAAGAAATTTTAGCTATATGTACTACAACCATTGTAACAGTAGGGTAGTATGCTCCAGAAAACTCAACAGTAGCTATATAAAATTTATGTAAAAATTGAACAACATCATTAATGGCCTCCCAAGTAGCAGGTGTTAACATACGGTTTGGATCAGTACAATGCGCATTAGCAGCTTCAGTTATTGGAAATCTATATTTGTAGCAACATTTTAAAAATATGTATGTATAATTCTACATAGTAACAATTTCGTCTGGCATGAATCTTGGTTTAAGGTTATACTCGGTTCATTTATTTTTGAATTCCCTAATTCTAGATTGTCTGTTATTTCCTTGAATAACACCAACTGCTCTTCTAACACGAGTAATCTCAGTTGCAAAAAAATCAAGGCCACTTTTAATAATTAAATTATAAATATGACATGCACATCTAACATGAAAAATTTCTTCAAGTGGTTGTTACAAATGCATTTTTAATAATGAAATTGCGGCAGTATTGTTAGAAGCATTATCAAAAGACATACACAATACTTTTTGGTTAAGATTATAAAATTTAACAACTTCGCAAATAGTACTACTTATAAACACAACAGTATGACTCTGATCTTCATCATGTTTAAAAGCGATAATACATTTTTGCATACAAAATAAATCATCTATCCAATGACATGTAATTTTCAAATAATTATTTCCATTAACTGCATGGCGGTAATACGTTTTTGCATACAAAATAAATCATCTTCTAGTACCACGACCACCACCCCTAGTAGCAGCTCCAACACTATCAGCTCCAACACTACTAGGTGTAACTGGTATCTCATCTTCCATTTCAAATTCATTATCTTCTATTCCGAAATCTTCTTATAATTGTTCATAATCTATATTAATATTAGGCGATGTTTCAGAAATATGTGTAAATGGGATATTACTACCAGATGCTAAAGAACTACTTCTTTTTCTATTTCCCTACTAGCAACTTTTTTACACGCTCTTTTGGCAGCATCAAACATATTGTAAAAATTTAAGTACAAACAAAAATTAAATAGGCAAATAAAATAGTAAATAAGAGAAAGAGTTTGAGGGAGTGCACCGAATTCGGCAATAAATTGAGCACTTGATGATTATGCAACTCCAATTTTACCACGAAGAAACGTCAATTGTTCCAATTTTGAAGTTCAATTGTTCAAACTTCAAAATCCGAATGATAAAATAAATTTTACGATAAATTAAATTTTAAAAAAAGAGCCAAATATTTGATAGCACTTTAGAAGAAGAATTGAAGATTGGAGAATGAGAGAATATGAGAATTGAGATTGAGAAATGAGAGATGAGTGAAGAAATGAAGAGGGGGGGTTGTATGTGTGTGAAATTCCAAAAGATGTGTCAAAGCTAAACTTTTATTTTGTCATTATCATTTTCGTAAACTTGACTTTTTAGATTCTTAATATTTAGTTGTCATTTTTTACTTACAAGTGCAGTTGTATTAGAATTATTTGGCAGAGAGAAAAATAAACTAAGTGCAGTGAAACACAAAGTCAATACAAAATTCGAAATAGATTTAATATTTTTTAATATTTAAAGTCTTATAATACTTGTAGTTAGATGTTTGTATTATTCAAGTTTGTCCTGTGTTGACTTCCATCAAGTAAAACTTATAAAAAATGATAGATAGAATTGTCAGATTAAATTGGAGGTCACGAAGATTGACAAAAATTACAACTTTGGTAAAAACATATTCATTAAGTTCCATATTAGTCTATCAACATAGGAAAAAATAACAAAAATACTGTCACGACCCCAAATCCTAACAGGCCGTGATGACGCCTATCGTGGAACAAAACTAGCCAACCATCACATCACTACCCATTCGTTCTTATTACAGTAATTCACAATTCAATAATAAACAACAAACATAACATAAAATAAATTGTTTAAGTCTTTACGCCCCAATATATAATCTAACAAATCTAAAAAAACCTCCCAAGACTGGAGTCAACATGGTCACGAGCATCTACGAAATAAAACTAACTCTACTAGTATCTTAAATAAAGTCTAGGAATGAAATGTTAAAACTGAATAAGGAAGGGAAATGGAGAAGCTGTGGACGCTGGACAACTACCTCGAAATCCCGTAAAACTGCTGCTAACGAACAGAGACAACTACTGCTCCGAGCCGGTACCTGATCTGTGCACAGAGGCACAAGGAGTAATGATGAGTACGCCAACTCAGTAGTAATGAAAATAAATCATAGTATGAGAAATACGAAACACACAGCACAGATACACCAATTCTCAAAAACAGTAAAACACCAAGTCACCGTAAAGTATTCATCAAATACATAAGTTCGAAAACCAATTTCCAGAAATCCTTTGAAACAAGTACAATTTCAATATATCTCAGTAAAACTCTCAGTAAAATTAGTTTGAAAAACAAAGTGAATCGTAGTCAAAAACTCAGTAACATTTATCATAAATTTGCCCCTCGGGCCAAAATCATTTCTCATAACAATCTCAGTATCAACCCATCAGGCAACCTCACAATCACTCAATGTTAGCCCATCAGGAAACCTCACAGTCACTCAATATTAGCCCATCAGGCAACCTCACAATCACTCAGTATCATCCCCGCGGGCAACATCACTCATTAGGTACCTGCGCTCACTGGGGGTGTGTACAGACTCCGGAGGGGATCCTACAGCCCAATCGCTATAACAAGCCACAACATGGCATAAATCACACACAATATTGGCCCGCAACCTCACTCAGTCAGACACTCTCAACATGCCCTTCATGCCATAAGTATATCGAGTTCTCGACCCAAAAACAGTGTTTCATTTCCAATAAATAGTATCAAAATACTTTGAGTGTCAAAACAATTATCAAGAAAAGACTGAGTGAAAATCGTAACATATCAAGTGAGGAAAATAGTAAAAATATCCCCCAAGGGTAAACAGATCGGCACTAGGCCCCAAACATGGCCTACAACCCAAATTATATCAAAATATATCAATACTATTAACCATATGCTTAAAAATCGGGGTTTCGCAACTCAATAGTTGCCTAAATAAACCCTTCGAAGTCTGTGGAAGCCCAACTACAAAGTCCATAGTAATCCGCTCCCACTTCCACTCTGGAATATCTAACCTCTGAAGCAATCCACCTAGTATCTGGTGCTCATAATTGACCTGCTGGCAGTTGAGACACTATGCTACATACTCAACAATATCTCTCTTCATCCGCCTCCACCAATACTGCTGTCTCAAAACCTGATACATCTTCGCGGCACCCGGATGAATAGAATACTGCGAGCTGTGAACCTCTGCTAATATCAACTCTCGAATACCATCCACATTGGGCACGCAAATACGACCCTACATCCTCATAACTCCGTCATCACCAATAGTCACATCCCTGGCAACACCTCGACGGACCCTATCCTGAAGAACTAATAAGTGCTGGTCATCATACCGGCGAGCTCTAATATGATCATAAAGAGAAGACCGGGAAACCATGCTAGCTAATACCCACGGAGGGTTTGACAAATCCAACCTCACCAACTGACCCGCTAAAGCCTGAACATCAAGTGCTAAAGGTCGCTCTGCTGCTGAAAGGTAAGCTAGACTCCCCAAACTCTCGGCTCTGCGACTCAAGGCATCGGCCACTACATTGGACTTCCCCAGGTGATACAAAATAGTAAGGTCATAATCCTTGAGAATCTCCAACCATCTCCTCTGACGCAAATTCAAGTCCTTCTGCCTCAGCAGATACTGCAAGCTACGATGATCAGTGAAAATCTCACCCTATACCCCATACAAGTAATGCCGCCAAATCTTTAAGGCATGCACAATGGAAGCTAACTCAAGATCGTGCACTGGATAGTTCTTCTCGTGCACCTTCAACTGTCTAGACGCGTAGGCAATCACCCTATTGTCCTGCATACATACCGCTCCCAAGCCAACTCTAGAAGCATCACAATAGAATGTATAAAAACCCAAACGAGTAGGCAAAACTAGTACCGGAGCTGTGGTCAATGATGACTTGAGCTTCTGAAAACTCTCCTCACACTCATCGGACCATCTGAATGGAGCACCCTTCTGGGTCAATCTGGTCAATGGTGAAGCAATATAAGAAAATCCTTCCACAAAGCGACGGTAATAACCCGCCAAACCAAGGAAACTTATGATCTCTGTAGCTGAGGTTGGTCTGGGCCAACTCTGCACCGCCTCAATCTTCTTTGGATCAACCTGAATACCCTCACTAGACACCACGTGCCCCAAGAAAGCTACTGAACCAAGCCAAAACTCACACTTGGAGAATTTTGCATAAAGCTTCTCCTCCCTCAATCTCTGTAACACAATCCTCAAGTGTTGAGCATGTTCTTCCTGGATACGAGAATAAACCAGGATGTCATCAATGAACACAATGACGAACGAATCAAGGTAAGGATGAAACACACTGTTCATCAATTGCATGAACGCTGCTGGGGCATTGGTCAGCCCAAATGACATAACCAAGAATTCATAATGACCATATCTAGTCCTGAAAGCAGTCTTCGAAATGTCAGAATCCTGAATCTTCAACTAATGATACCCTGACCTCAAGTCGATCTTGGAGAACACCTTAGCTCCCTGAAGCTGATAAAATAAGTCATCAATACGAGGCAAAGGATAACGATTCTTCACCGTAACCTTATTCAGCTACCTATAATCAATACACATACGCATGGAGCCATCTTTATTTTTCACAAACAACACCGGTGCACCCCAAGGTGACACATTAGGCCTAATGAACCCCTTATCTAAGAGTTCCTGAAGCTGCTCTTTCAGTTCTTTCAACTCTGCTGATGCCATGCGGTAAGGTGGAATAGAGATAGGCTGAGTTTCTAGCACCAGGTCAATACCAAAATCAATATCCCTGTCAGGTGGCATGCCTGTCAGGTCTGTAGGGAATACATCCGGAAAGTCACGTACTACAAGAACAGAATCAACATAAGGAGTCTCACTACTAACATCCCTCACAAAAGCAATATAAGATTCACACCCTTTCTCAACCATACACTGAGACTTTAAATAAGAAATCACTCTGCTAGGCACATGCTCTATAGACCCTTTCCACTCGACTCTCAAAAATCCGGGCATAGCTAAGGTCACGGTCTTAGCGTGACAATCAAGAATCGCATGACATGGGAATAACCAATCCATGCCCAGAATCACATCAAAATCAACCATACTAAGTAACATCAAGTCCACTCGGATCTCCAGACCCCCAATAGATATAAGACACGATCGGACCACACGGTCCACAATAATAGTATTGCCCACTGGAGTCGAAACATGAACAGACGTAACTAAAGACTCATGGGGCATATTCAGAAAATGAGCAAAATAGGATGAGACATAAGAGTACGTGGAACCAGGGTCAAGTAATGCCAAAGCATCACTGTGACAAATTGAGATAGTACCTGTAATCACCGCATCTGAGGCCATAGCATCAGGCCTAGCCGGAAGTGCATAAATACGTGGCTGGCCTCCACCTACTCGACCTCCCCCTCTAGGGTGGCCTCTAGCTGCTTGATCACCTCCCCTAGCTGCCTGAATAGGTGGTGAAGTGACTGGGGCTGAAGCCGAGGGATGAACCCTATGCTGAGATGAACTACTAGGACGATGGGGACACTGCCTCCACTCATGTCTGAACTCTCCGCACTCATAACAACTACCTGGAGCTGGAGATGAAAACTGAAGAGAACCCCTGCCACCATGATAACCACCAAACGAACCATACGTAGAAGAACTCTGATAAGATAATGCTCGGGTTGAGCTCTGAGCTGGAAGGGCGCTAAAAGATGAACGTCCCTGATGAGAATTGCGAGGACCCTGCCCCGAAGATACACCACTGTAAGGTGCGTGAACTGACTGTGGAGGTCTAAATGGACGACCTCTGTTGTGATGAAACTGCCCTCTATAAGGGGAACCACTTAAGCTACCTGATCCCCGAGGCCTCTTGACCTCCCTCTCCTCATGCTCCTGCCTACGAACCGACTCAATGTCCCGAGCAATGTCAACTACCTGCTCAAATGTATCTCCAGACACTCTCTCTCTGGTCATCAAGATCCGGAGCTGATAAGTAAGACCATCTATAAACCTCCTAATCCTCTCCCTATCAGTAGGGACAAACTCAGAAGCATGTCTAGCCAACTCGGAAAACCTTATCTCGTACTGAGTAACTAACAAATCTCCTTGGCGCAGCTGCTCAAACTGTCTGCGCTGCTCCTCTGTGTGTGACTGAGGAATATACTTCTCCAAATAGATCATGAAGAACTGCTGCCATATGAGTGGTGCTGAACCAACCAGCCTACGCCTCTCGAATGCCTCCCACAAAGTGAAAGCAGCACCCGCAAACTAAAATTTAGCAAATGAGACCCCACTGGTTTCCAAGGTACCCGTAGTACGCAATATCCTCTGGCATTTATCTAGAAAACCTTGGGCATCCTAACCCTTTGTGCCGCTGAAAGTCGGAGGTTTAAGTCTGCTGAACCTATCCAACCTACGCTACTCATCCTCGGGCATAGCTAGAGCCACAAATTCCTGTACTGGGACAACCGGCTGAGCTGGGGCTTCTCCCGGTGTCTGAATACCCCGTACAACCTGCTCAGGTGTTCGGGCAGCTGGAGTCTGATTGCCTCCCCGAGCCTGAGCTGCAGTGGCAGTAGTAGACATAGAAACTGCCTGAGCTAAACTGGAACACACCGTCAATATCTGAGCCAGGGTCTCCTGAAGACCCGGCATAACAATAGGCACTGCCGGTGCCAGAGCCTGTCCCGCTGGGGCACCATCGGCGAGAACCGGATCCTAAATGATAGAGGGATCCTGGGGTACTGTCCTGGCTGTTGCGCGGGCTGGATCCCTACCTCTACCACGGCCCCGACCCCTTGTGGGTCTGGCTGGTGTCTGGTCACCCTAATCGGTATTGCGTGTCCTCACCATCTGTGAGAGGATGAAACAACGTAAGTTTAGATTTCAAGAATCAATAGACTGGCACGAAAGCGTTAAAGAAAAATAGAGATGTTTCCTAAGAGTTCTGCGGCCTCTCGAAGATAAGTACAGATGTCTCCGTACCGATCTGCAAGACTCTAATAAACCTGCTCATGACCGTTGAGTCCTATGTAACCTAGAGCTCTAATACAAACTTGTCACGACCCCAAATCCTAACAGGCGGTGATATCGCCTATCGTGGAACTAGGCTAGCCAACCATCACATCACTACCCATTCGTTCTTATTACAATAATTCACAATTCAATAATAAACAACAAACATAGCATAAAATAAATTGTTTAAGTCTTTACGCCCCAATAGATAATCTAACAAATCTAAACAAACCTCCCAAGACTAGAGTCAACATGGTCACGAGCATCTACGAAATAAAACTAACTCTACTAGTGTCTTAAATAAAGTCTAGGAATGAAATGCTAAAACTGAATAAGGAAGGGAAATGGAGAAGTTGTGGACGGCGGACAGCTACCTCGATATCCCATAAAACTACTGCTAACGAACAGAGACAACTACTGCTCCGAGCCGGTACCTGGATCTGTGCACAGAGGCACAGGGAGTAATGATAAGTACGCCAACTCAGTAGTAATGAAAATAAATCATAGTATGAAAAATACTAAACACACAACACAAATATACCAATTCTCAAAAACAGTAAAACACCAAGTCACCGTAAAGTATTCATCAAATACATAAGTTCGAAAACCAATTTCCAGAAATCCTTTGAAACAAGTACAATTTCAATATATCTCAGTAAAACTCTCAGTAAAATTAGTTTGAAAAACGAAGTGAATCGTAGTCAAAAACTCAGTAACATTTATCATAAATCTGCCCCTCGGGCCAAAATCATTTCTCATAACAATCTCAGTATCAACCCATCAGGAAACCTCACAATCACTCAATGTTAGCCCATCAGGAAACCTCACAGTCACTCAATATTAGCCCATCAGGAAACCTCACAATCACTCAGTATCAGCCCCGCGGGCAACATCACTCATTAGGTACCTGCGCTCACTGGGGGTGTGTACAGACTCCGGAGGGGCTCCTATAGCCCAATCGCTATAAAAAGCCACAACATGGCATAAATCACACACAATATTGGCCCGCAGCCTCTCTCATATCACAACATCCTCACAATAATGGCTCGCAACCTCACTCAGTCAGACACTCTCAACATGCCCTTCAAGCCATAAATATACCGGGTTCTCGACCCAAAAACAATGTTTCATTTTCAATAAACAGTATCAAAATACTCAGAATGTCAAAACAATTATCAAGAAAAGACTGAGTGAAAATCATAACATATCAAGTGAGAAAAATAGTAAAAACATCCCCCAAGGGTAAACAGATCGGCACTAGGCCCCAAACATGGCTTACAACCCAAATTATATCAAAATATATCAATACTATTAAGCATAGGCTTAAAAATCAGTTTCGCAACTCAATAGTTGCCTAAATAGGGAATATGTTTCCAAAGTTCCAATCGTTACATTCCAAAATCCGTGAAAGGATGCAAGGTCCGGGGTTTCATACCCTTAGGACAAGATTTAAAGACATTACTTACCTCAAACTAGCCCGGAAACTATTCCGCAATATGCTTGCCTCTCGAATCAACTCCCGAGTGCTCCAAATCTACCAAGTTCAGATTTTAATCATCAAATTATTCTTAAGGAGTGAATTCCAATTGAAAAATACCAATTTTAGCTCAAAACCCGAAAATTGCTAAAACACGACCCCTGAGCCCGCATCTCAGAACTTAGAAAATTTTATGCCAAAATGTTCTTCGTCATCTCACGAGTCCGTACATATAAAGAACGCTAAAATCGGAGTTCGTTTGACTTCTCAAATCGACCCCTAAAGGTCTCATAATCTCAAGCCCTAACTCCCCTTTTTCTACTGATTTTCATGAATTAAACACCGAGATTATATTCGTTAATCACCTATAATCAAGTTTTAAGGTCCAAAATACTTACCTCTATGATGAACACTAATTTTGCCTCTTCAAAATCGCCTCCAAGCACTTTTCCCGTTAAAAAATGGTGTTAAAATAGGTTATGGTCGCAGAAGGCTTTTAATTTAACTGCCCAGGTCAATACCCTTCGCGATCGCAGTCAAAGGTCCGCGTTCGCACTGACCAGCCCCCTATGACCTTCGCGATCGCAGTCAACGCTGCACGAACGCACTGCTTCCCCCAGTCAACCCATCACGATCGCACCCCCAGGCCCGCGAACGCACAGATTAAATGGCCTGGGGGTCCCTCAGGTGATCTAACCCTACGCGAACGCACATGCATCCCCGCGTTTGCACTGACCTGGCCCTCTACTCTCCACGATCGCACCGGCCTAACCGCAAACGCACAGTGCAAAAATCCCAGCTCCCATAATTCCCCTATGCGAACGCGAGGTACCTTCCGTGAACGCATAGGGTAAAATACCTGTGCAAAAACACGAGCAAAACAACCATTTCTCTAAGTCCAATTGAGTCCGTTAACCACCCAAAATTAATCCCGAGCCTCTCGGGACCTCAACCAATTATACCAACACGTCATAAATGATCATTGAAACTTAGTTGCACTCTCAAAACACTAAAAATAATATCAAAACACCAAAATCACATCGGATTCAAGCCTAAGAACTTTGAAATTTCTAAAATCCACCAACGATGCCGAAACTATTCAAAACAACTCCGATTGACCTGAAATTTTGCAGACATATCCAAAATGACATTACGAACCTGTTCCAACTATCAAAATTCCATTCCGACCCCGATAGCCTATTTTCCACTGCCGACCGGAATCACCAAAAACTAACTTTCGCCAATTCAAGCCTAATTCTACACCGGACATCACAAAAATATTCTGAACACACTCCTAAGTCCCAAATCACCTAACAACGCTATCCGAGCCATAAAATTCGCATTCCGAGGTTATTTACCAATAAGTCAACTCTCAGTTGACCTTTCCAACTATAAGGTCATTTTTAAAGACTAAGTGACTAAACTCTCACTACAACCTTTCCGATTTCAAGCATACCATCTCTAACACATCAATAAAAGTATAACCAACCTATGACAAATCAATAACAGTAATTAAAATGCAGGTTCTACATAACGACATAACATGTCGTTACATTCTCCCCCTCTTAAACAAACGTTCGTCCTCGAATGAGTCTAGAAACATACCTGGAGACTCAAACAAGTGAGGATATTTACTCTGCATCTCCCGCTCGGTCTCCCAAGTACCCTCCTCCACTGGTTGACCTCTCTACTGTACTTTCACTGAAGCTATATACTTGGACCTCAACTTTCTAACCTCGCGAGCCAAAATTACTGCTGGCTCTACCTCATATGACATATCACCCTCAAGCTGAACTGTGTTGAAGTCTAACACATGAGACATGTCACAAACATATTTCCTGAGCATCGACACATGAAATACCGGATGAACACTCGATAGGCTGGGTGGCAAGGCAAGCCTATAAGCCACCTCTCCAACCTTCTGAAGCACCTCAAAAGGACCAATAAACCAAGGACCGAGCCTTCCTCTATTTCCGAACCTCATAACACCCTTCATGGGTGATACCTTCAACACTACCTTATCACCTTCCATAAATGACACATCCCGGACCTTCCAGTCCGCATAACTCTTCTGTCTAGACTGCACCGTGCGAAGTCGCTCCTGAATCAACTTTACCCTCTCCAACGCATCCTGAATCAAATCTGTGCCCAATAACTTAGACTCACCAGGCTCGAACCAACCAACCAGAGATCTACACCTCCTGCCATATAAAGCCTTATCCGGGGCCATCTGAATACTGGTCTGGTAGCTGTTATCATATGCAAACTCCGCTAGTGGCAGAAACTGATCCCATGAACCACCAAAATCAATCACACAAGCCCGTAACATATCTTCCAAAATCAGAATAGTCCGTTCCGAATGCCCGTCGATCTGCGGATGAAATACAGTACTCAACTCTACATCAGTACCCATACCTCTCTGTACGACCCTCCAAAACTGAGATGTGAACTGAGTACCTCTGTCAGAAATAATAAAAACCGGAACTCCATGCAACCGGACAATCTCCTTAATGTAAATACCAGCTAACCTTTCTAAAGTATAAGTAGTACTGACAGGAATGAAGTGCGCGGACTTGGTCAATCCATCCACAATGACCCAAATAACATCAAAAACCTTCGAAGTCCGTGGTAGTCCAACTACAAATTCCATAGTAATCCGCTCCCACTTCCACTGGAATGTCTAACCTCTGAAGCAATCCACCTGGTCTCTGGTGCTCATACTTGACCTGCTGGCAGTTGAGACACCGTGCTACATACTCAACAATATCTATCTTCATCCGCCTCCACCAATACTGTTGTCTCAAATCCTGATACATCTTCGCGGCACCCAGATGAATAGAATACCGCAAACTGTGAGCCTCTGCTAATATCAACTCTTGAATACCATCCACATTGGGCACGCAAATACGACCCTGCATCCTCATAACTCCGTCATCACCAATAGTCACATCCCTGGCATCACCTCGATGGACCCTATCCTGAAGAACTAATAAGTGCCGATCATCATACCGGCGAGCTCTAATCTGTTCATAAAGAGAAGACCGTGAAGCCATGCTAGCTAATACCCGCGGAGGGTATGACAAATCCAACCTCACCAACTGACCCACTAAAGCCTGAACATCAAGTGCTAAAGGTCACTCTGCTACTGAAAGGTAAGCTAGACTCCCCAAACTTTCGGCTCTGCGACTCAAGGCATCGACCACTACATTGTCCTTCCCCGGGTGATACAAAATAGTAAGGTCATAATCCTTGGAAAGCTCCAACCATCTCCTATGACGAAAATTCAAGTCCTTTTTCCTCAGCAGATACTGCAAGCTATGATGATTAGTGAAAATCTCACATTGTACCCCATACAAGTAATGCCGCCAAAGCTTTAAGGCATGCACAATGGAAGCTAACTCAAGATCGTGCACTGGATAGTTCTTCTCGTGCACCTTCAACTGTCTAGGTGCGTAGGCAATCACCCTACCATCCTGCATACATACCGCTCCAAAGCCAACTCTAGAAGCATCACAATAGACTGTATAAGAACCCAAACCAGTAGGCAAAACTAGTACCGGAGTTGTGGTCAATGCTGACTTGAGCTTCTGAAAGTTCTCCTCACACTCATCGGACCATCTGAATGGAGCACCCTGCTGGGTCAATATGGTCAATGGTGAAGCAATAGAAGAAAATCCTTCCACAAAGCGACGGTAATAACCCGCCAAACCAAGGAAACTCCTGATATTTGTAGCTGAGGACGGTCTGGGCAAACTCTACACCGCCTCAATCTTCTTTAGATCAACCTGAATACCCTCACTAGACACCACGTGCCCCAAGAAAGCTACTGAACCAATCCAAAACTCACACTTGGAGAATTTTGCATAAAGTTTCTCCTCCCTCAATCTCTGTAACAAAATCCTCAAGTGCTGAGCATGCTCTTCCTGGCTACGAGAATAAACCAGGATGTCATCAATGAACACAATGACGAACGAATCAAGGTAAAGATGAAACACATTGTTCACCAATTGCATGAACGCTGCTGGGGAATTAGTCAGCCCAAATGACATAACCAGGAATTCATAATAACCATATCTGGTCCTGAAAGCAGTCTTCAGAATGTTAGAATCTCGAATCTTCAATTGATGATACCCCGACCTCAAGTCAATCTTGGAGAACACCTTAGCTTCCTGAAGCTGATCAAATAAGTCATCAATACGAGGCAAAGGATAACGATTCTTCACCGTACAATTGGGAGTGTGGATTTTGCTAAGGCTTTGTGTGACCTCGGAGCTAGCATAAATTTGATTCCATATTCGGTCTTTAAAACATTGGGGATTGGTCAACCTAGGACTACTTCCATGCTTCTTCAAATGGCGGATCGATATATGAAGCATCCTCTAGGAATCATTGATAATGTATTGGTGCGGGTTGACAAGTTCATTTTTCCCGCGGATTTCATTATCTTGTATTGTGAGGTGGACTATGAAGTCCCTATCATCTTGGCAAGACCCTTCCTTGAAACGGGAAAGGCCTTAGATGACGTGGAGGACGGTGAGATCACTTTCCGGGTGAGCGATGAAAAGGTCGCGTTCCACGTTTGTAAGTCAATGAAGCAACCCAATAGCACAGAAGTATGTTCTTTAATGGACCTTGTCACTGAGGTCATTATTGATGAAACAAGTTCAATGATAAATGTTGAAGATCCCGTGGAGGCAGCTTTATTGAACCATGAAGATATTGTGGTGGATGGCTTGATCGAGAGTACCAAATCTCTACAAGGCATGGGTTCTTATTCATATGGTCCTCGAAAGTTATCCTTGGATTTGGAGAATCGGAAAACTCCTCCGACAAAGCCTTCAGTTGAAGAGCCACCTACATTGGAGTTGAAGCCACTTCCACCACACCTCAGGTATGAATATCTTGGTCTTTCTCGTACTTTTCATGTTATACTTTCATCTTGCCTAACCAAATTGCAGGTAGACTATACGCTCAAAGTGCTAAAAAGGAGGAAGAAGGGCATATGATGGACACTTGCTGATATTCGGAGAATAAGCCCCGCATTTTGTATGCACAAAATAATTCTTGAGAATGTAGCAAAGCCTTCCATAGAACACCAATGGAGGCTCAATGAAGCAATGCAAGAAGTTGTGAAGAAAGAAATAATCAAGTGGCTTGATGCAGGGGTCGTCTACCCAATCTCGGATAGTGCTTGGACTTCTCCGGTCCAATAACAAGAACGAACTTATCCCAACAAGGACAGTCACATGTTGGCGGGTATGCATGGATTACCGCAAATTGAACAAGATGACTCGTAAGGATCACTTCCTATTGCCTTTCTTGGACCAAATGCTTGACAGACTTGCGGGTAGAGCTTTCTATTGCTTCTTGGACGGGTATTCAGGCTATAACCAAATATTGATTGCTCCGGGGGACCAAGAAAAGACAACCTTCACATGTCCCTATGGGATATTTTCTTTCTCCAAGATTCCTTTCTGGTTGTGCAATGCACCCGCTACATTTCAGCGGCACATGATGGCAATCTTCACTGACATGGTTGAAGACTCTCTAGAGGTATTCATGGATGATTTCAGTATGGTTGGTGAATCCTTTGATGAATGCTTGACCAACCTTGATAAAGTGCTCGCTCGTTGTGAAGAAACCAACCTAGTGCTCAACTAGGAAAAATGCCATTTTATGGTTGAAGAAGGGATAGTGTTGGGTCACAAAATCTCAAGGAATGAAATTGAAGTTGACAAGGACAAGATTGAGGTCATTTCCAAATTTCCACCTCCAACTTCGGTAAAGGGAGTCCGTAGATTTCTTGGGCATGCCGGGTTCTACCGTCGCTTCATTAAGGACTTCTCGAAGGTGGTAAATCCTATTTGCAAATTGTTAAAGAAAGATGCCAAGTTCCACTTTGATGACAATTGTATGAAGGCATTTGAGCTATTGAAGCAAAACCTTACTTCCACGCCAATTATCACCGTGCCGGATTGGAGCTCTCCTTTTATGCTAATGTGTGATTCTAGTGATTTGGTCGTGGGGGCGGTTTTGGGCCAAAGGGTGAACAAGATCTTTCACCCCATTTACTATGCTAACAAGACCATGAATTCCGCCCAAATGTACTACACCGTCACCGAGAAGGAGTTATTGGCTATAGTGTTTGCTATGGAGAAATTCCGTCCTTATCTTATGGGTGCCAAGGTCATAGTCCACACCGACCATGCGGCACCCCGGTATCTCATAACAAAAAAGGATTCCAAGGCTAGACTTATGCGGTGGGTGTTATTGCTTCAAGAGTTTGATTTGGAGATCATTGATATAAAGGGGAGTGAGAACCAAGTCGCCGACCATCTTTTCCGTTTGGAGGAGCAAGGGAGACCTAGTGATGGGCTTGAGATTGATGATAGTTTCCCGGATGAACAATTTCTCTCCGTCTCTATGCAAGAAATACCATGGTTCGCAGGTATCGCCAACTACATTGTCACCGGTGTTGTCCCGTTCGAGATCTCTTCTAACCAAATGAAGAAGCTTAGACGGGATAGCATGGATTATTATTGAGATGAACTGTACTTATTCAAGACATGCAACGACGAGGTCATCCGGCGGTGTGTGCCCGAAGAAGAGCAAGGGTCAATTCTTGAGTCATGCCACTCCTCACCTTATGGTGGCCATCATGGTGGGGCAAGGACCGCTTCAAAAGTCTTAAGTTGTGGTTTATTTTGGCCCACCTTGTACAAGGATGCTAGTGACTTAGTCAAGAGATATGACGAATGTCAGAGAGCAGGGGGAATTTCGAAGAAAGATAAGCTCGAAGTGGATATTTTTTATGTATAGGGCATCGATTTTATGGGCCCCTTTGTTAGCTCTTGTGGGAACACATACATTCTCGTGGAAGTTGACTATGTTTCAAAATGGGTTGAAGTCGTGAATCTACCCAACAATGAAGCCCGGAGTGTTGTTGCATTTCTCAAAAAGAGCATTTTTACAAGGTTTGGCACTCCTCGTGCAATCATCAGTGATGGGGGGTCACATTTTTGTAATATTGACAATCACAAAGTTTCCACTCCTTATCATCCTCAAGCGAATGGGAAATTGAAGTCTCAAATAGAGAAATCAAGAATATATTGTCAAAGACGGTCAATGCAAATAGGACCGATTGGTCAAAGAAGTTGGATGACGCTCTATGGGCTTATAGGACTTCTTACAAGACTCCGATTGGTATGTCTCTGTAACGATTGGTGTTTGGAAAAGCTTTCCATCTACCTGTTAAGTTAGAGCACAAGACCATGTGGGCTTTGAGGAAGCTGAATCTTGAATGGGATGCGGCAGCCAATCTTCGTGTGGAGCACCTTAATGAACTTGATGAATTCAGATTCCATGCCTACTCCAGTTCGTCCTTGTACAAGGACAAAATGAAGTACCTTCATGATAAATATGCTCGTGGCAAGGAGTTCAAAGTGGGTGATCTGGTTCTCTTGTTCAAATCTCGGTTACATTTATTTCCGGGAAAGCTTAAGTCGAAATGGAGTGGACCTTTTGAAGTGGTGTTTGTGACTCCGTTTGGTGCACTTGATTTAAAGAACAAAAGTGGGGAGATTTTCAGAGTTAATGGGAACAGGGCCAAGCACTACTTGGGCAAAATTGATGACAACCATGTGGTGGCACTGCTCCATCTAAAGTGAATTGAGGGTAACTTGCGTCGTGCCGCGACGTTAAATCAGGCGCTTCTTGGGAGGCAACCCATGTGTCTTTCTTTGATTTTCTTTGTAGTATAGGTTTTGTTTTTGGACTAACTAGGTGTGGGATGTTGTAGGATTGTTTTGATGCAGTGCACGAGACTAAGTTGGAAAAACGAGCTCTCTGAAGTTTGCACTGCGGCCGTAATGCAATTTTGTGCAGCCGCAAAGGCCTTAGTGCGGGGGAAAAATTCCAATGCGGTCCGCAAAGATATTTCACATGGAAAATGGTTCTCTGAAGTTTGCCACAGCGACCGCATTGCAATTTTGTTCGGTCAGCGGTGGACAACTGCGGCCGCATTGCATTTTGTGTGGTTCGCAGTGGACATCTGCCCAGTACCAAGTCAATCTGAGTACCGCGGACCGCGGTCATTTTGTGCGGTACGCGGTGGGGTAGGTGAAGTGAGTCCCAGGCCTTTTTCTATAAATAAGGCCTGAGGCCCTCATTTTACACTTTTCGCTATTTGCTCTCTCAATAGTAGAAAATACATTGTTCATTACCCCATCTTCACTTCAACTCCTTCATCTCATTCATCTACACTACATCTTACATCTAGTAAGTTTAATTTTGTTTTCTTACTTGTTTAATTTTGTTATTTTCTTGTTAATTAGTTGTTTTTCTTCTTCTTTTTCCTCTTTTTCTTCCATATTCCCTTAATCATGTGTAGGTTTTGTTTAACAATGCTTAAATTAGGCCTAATTAATTATAAACACTGATTAAACACTTAGGGTATCAATAACATGTGATGTAGGCTAAAATTAGGACGAAAATTTTGAAACCCTAGGTTGGGACTCTGTGCGGTCCGCGAAGGCTTTTTGTGCGGACCGCGGTGCAAAAAGTTCAGAAAGGCTCCAGTTAGAGACCGCGACCGCGGTGCATTTTGTGCGGTCCGCGGTACCTTAATGCAGACCGCAACACCATTTTGTGCGGTCTGCGGTGGTCTTTTTCAGAGAGTGGGTAGTTTGAACCCCACCTCAATGTGGACCGCGATGCATTTTGTGCGGTCCGCGGTACCTTCTTTGCGGTCGCACTTCATTTTGTGCGGTTTGCGATGGTCTTTTCCAGAGAGTGGGTAGTCTAAACTCCACCTCAATGCGGACCGTGATACATTTTGTGCGGTCCGCGGTACCTTCTTTGCGGCCGCACTTCATTTTGTGCGGTCCGCAGTCTGCATATTCTGCAAGTTGATGTGCCGGAGAATTTCGGCACATTTAATACAATAATGCTTAAACTATGGCTCGTTTCAATAGTATTTACTCTTATTAATCATGGAATTTTGGTATTTTGCAGTACATAAGGTGTAAACACTCAAGACCATGCAAAAGAGAGTTAAAGAAGAGAAAAGAGGAAGAAAATGGTCAAATGCGATCGCATATGCAACATGCGAATCGCATTTCAAGCATAGGGATCGCATACCGCAACAGAATGTTGAGTAAAATTTAAGGAGTGAAATGCGGTCAAATATGCGACCGCATATCCCAAATGTGAACCGCATTTCAATCGCATCTCCATCTGATGCCTGAAGCCACACTGCAAATGCGACGCATGAATGCGATTGCATATCACCAATGCGGACCGCATCTCTCAAATGCGATGAAACTCTGGGACCTAGGGTTTTGATATGCGATGAAGAAAGTGAAGATGC